>APFE030298229.1:0-12533 GCA_000404065.3 Pinus taeda
AAACTACTAAAAATAGTAAATTGTGCTACAATTACGAAAACTGAAAAACTGAAAGAGACAGTTGCGGGGGTCCAAATGGGATAGGTGGGTGGCCACCAACATCCACCTGGATCATTTTTAGCCTTTGAAAATAAACGCTAACTCTACAAATTTTCCTTAAAACCTTTAGAATGCAACCCATACTTAAAACTTTTATCGCAAATCGCATTTCACAGTTTTCCATTTGACAATTATAAACTTCCTAACAAAAATCCCGAAATGCAATATGCGATAAAGCCCCCACTGCGATTTTCCGATCACGACACTCTAAGAATATTCGATCGCACTTTGCATGTCGCAATTTAATAAAGCATGTCATTGTGTTATCCCTTAAAAATTGCGAAATGCGATATTGTGATGTTTCGCAATCACATTTTGCACTATCTCCAAGCAGCGCTATATTGCAATGTTTGAAATTCGTGATGTGCAAATTAGGCGTGAAGTGTGGGAAGATGTTGTGTTTTAATAAAATATTAAGTGGGTTGACAAAGAAATTATTGTTTAGCAGCTCGAGGAGAGAAGTTAATGTTTTCAAGTTGTGGCTAGTTAACGTAAAGATTGCATTCAAAATCTTCCCACGATTCAAGTCATTTCAAAGAACTCTCGGCCTTAATTTCCCTCTACTGTGTACACTGATACATCTCTTTTTCATTTTAGGGAAGCTTCAAAAGAGATTTCCTTACGAAAATTAATGCAAAAATAGAAGCAACAGAGTGTTTTTGAGTTTGAGGTTATAGAAATGTTGTCGATATTTGTTGATACAGTTTGCAGTGCTGATGGAGGAGTAACGACATGGGAAGTCATCTACAATAGACTTGAATATGAGCGGCCTAAAATTATTGTCACCAAGGCAATAACATATTCAATAAAACCCTCGGTAGTTCAATTCAAAGATGTTGCTTGCTCTTTTCTTCATAGAATATGAGAAAGAGCCAAGATACAACCATATGCGGATATGGTTAGATGGCTGGTAGAGAATGTTAATATTGAAGACAAACAATTCAAGAATTCAAAGATGGAGCTAATGGGATCATTTAAAGATGAAGATTTGAAACAAATGTACCATCTTCCCGACCCTCAGGATATATATGATAAATCATTCCTGGCCAAGTTCAAAAAGTAGAATGAAGAACCCTTCAAGATGATTCAGGGATTGAGAGTCCTAGAAAAAAAATTCAAATATGATAAGATGGGTATGTACCCCATAGCTTCTTTAGGAAATCCTCATAACTATGCAACTTCTATGTTATGTAGATTGTATGGAATGCCTAATAATACCAACTTCTCTATAGAATGGGTCCCTTTAATCGATGCATGTGCCAATTCTCATTTAATGAATTAGGATAATATCCTATTCAATAACTTTGCTACTGCTATTTCTGAATATCGTTAAAAGAGATCCACCTCCATAGAGAACCTTCCTCCATTTTATATGAGTGCTTATATCATGGAATCTATTTGTTTCTATACTAAGTTTCCAATTATGGGTTGGAAATGGACCTTTCAAGACCCATACCCCATCCATCTCAATCACAAACAGATGTGGGAATCCCAGTTTATACCCTATTTTTACAAGATATGACATGGTGTTATTCTACCATTACATCAAATGATTTTTGATAAAAAGGCCCCCAGATTTTCTAAGGAAGTTGATACATACCTTCTCATAGTAGGTAAGTACTTTGCTGAACAATGGTTCACATATATCAGAGTTTATGACAGTAAAACAGAACCACATGTACTCCCTTTGTATGTATCCGACAAGTTGTTAACTAGAGAAATAACTCACTAAACTATTGGAAAAGGCTTAACCAATACCTTGAAAGATAGCAAAAAATCACTATGGCCACCCTTTCTCATTCGATGTGGTTCATTTTCTTTGGCAAACTTCAACCATGCAAACAAAGAATTACTAAACATAGAGAGCCTCAGGTTGCATACTCTGCCAAAGAGGAAATTTGACCCAGAGAAAGTAGCACAAAATGTTACTATGACACTAAAGGTCAAACCCTTTATCCATGAATCTCATGATTTTGAAGATTTTTTCCAATCAGCTGAATCATTCAAACAAGCATTCGATTGGGCGAAGGTGAATTTGAATCCTGATGACTTCGAAAGGTTTTAGGAATTTAGAAATCAGAGGCTTGAAGCAATCCCATTACAATTGTTAAGAATTGATGGAAAACCTACACCCAGTGTAACTATTAATAGTGAAGGACCAAATTATCACACATAATCTCAGGTGAATGCAACCTAGAACACAAGGAAGACACAGGAAACAGAGGCTACAACGGAATCCAGCAAAATGTCAACTGAGAAACAAGTCAAAAGTGACCTAACTCAAGATACCAGTCCCAAAGGAAAAAGCGGTGATATGGAGTAGGAATGGGACCAATTTAATAAAAACTCCAAGATATTGCCAAACCAACAGATGTCCAAGAAACTACAGGATATCATACTCCACAACAAACTCAGAAATTTAGAGTCTGAGCCAATGAATGAGCAAGGGACAAGTTCACAGAATGCATAAATCATTCGTACATTTCCAACATCTGATATTATCCTAAAATTTACAGAAATACCTCCTTTAGATGTATTCTATAGCTCACTGCATAAGGCCTTAGTAAGAAGACAAAGGAAAATAAGGAGAGTGGAAACACCTGAAATCCCACAAGGGAATGAACCAATGGATATAGTCTAGAGGGATATTCCATCAAATCCAGCTAAAAATTTAACCAGGATGTCATAATTTACAGGGGCATATGCTACTGCCACCATGGATAAAGCCACTAAAGTATCTATTTTGCTAAGGGAAAGGGAAGAAATGATAGCACAACTTGAGCAACAGCTAGAAATCAAGAAAGCAAATGTAAATAAGCAAGCTGCAGAACAAATAGTCTAATTGCAGCAAAGTATGGAATTACTTAGGATAAGCCATGAAACAGATATCTCTGCAAAGAATATGGAAATCCAAGAGTTGCAAGAGGATATGGCCAAATATAAAGATCTCCCCACTATTGATGAGTTCATCAAAGAGGCATTGGAGCTAAGCTCCATTCTGTCAAAACAACAAAATCTATTCTACCAGAAAATGTCCCACATCACCCCTTATTTAAATACCAGTGATCAATTAACAGATAAAGAAATTGATTAGAGAACTGAGTTTAATGACTTAAATACTAAAATATATAACTACATTGAATGGCAAGAATCTGCAGAAGGAAGAAGCGCGAATCTGCGAGAGATTGAAGAAACACACAAAGACATATTATTCATAGATTGGGATGCATGGATCAAGTAGGCAGAATTGACAGTAGCAAGAGCAACAAGAGTGGCAAAGAATATAATAAAAATAGTCAATCACACTTTGCACACCACCAAATTGACAAAAGAAGGTAATCCAAAGTCACTGCCAGTTTTGAATGTCTTCGATAAAAACTGGAAAGCAAAGATGAAAATCCAAAGGGAGGCGATCAAAAAATTATCAAAGACCGAATGGGAGGCATATTGGCAATTTCTTGTCAAACCTCACGGCCAAATTATGACGCTGAATTTTTCACTAAATTCAACGCAAAGGATGTTGCCACCTCTTATAGATGTCATCTTCGCTAGACAGGTCATAACACAATTCGGGGCACCTCCTCAAGTAAAACCAATGTCTGACATATGCAACCTCAAGGAAAATATGGCAGACAACAATACATCTTCATAACCTCTGGTCATCAAATCACTTTTATTTTTAGAGTTAGTTGCTAGTTAAGAAGAAGTTTGTTTGAAACCTCCTTAGATATTTTGTATAATCTATTTTTGAACTTTAGTTAGATAATATTTATACCATTCTCATGCATTTATAGAAGGGTCCACGATTTTATCAAAAGAATTTGCAAAGAATGCACTTTTGTAAGTTTGTGAATGCCTTGATGAAATTATGGAACATGGTCATTACTTTTGAAGATCAAACTACTTTCCTTTTTTGATGCACTACTGTATGCTTGGAGAATAATTTGATTGCAGAAAGGAGATGATCTATGTCACTAGTCAAATGAGCAGAACCTCACACGTATGGTACTTTTATCTTGTATGATCAATTCTGTTTTATTAAATTAGTGATAATATTTCGTTTTCATGAATTATATATGAAGTATGTTCATTATGTTATGTGTGAATTGAACTATTGTATGACACTTAGCTGAAAGCATTTATTTCCATATATGATCATTAAATATATGCGATATAATT
This sequence comes from Pinus taeda, assembly GCA_000404065.3. Classification (NCBI taxonomy): domain Eukaryota; kingdom Viridiplantae; phylum Streptophyta; class Pinopsida; order Pinales; family Pinaceae; genus Pinus; species Pinus taeda. The sequence continues at coordinate 4,279 of APFE030298229.1, forward strand.
TACACATTTCTTTGACTAACTATTTATTCAAAGAAATTATATTTACATGTTATTATCTCTTTTTAACACGTGAATGATCTTTATTATCACATACCAAACATATATCTTTTTAGATTGCATATCACACAGAATACCCTAGGTTTATATTAGATTAAGGTAACTAGAGATTTGCATGTTAGAGTAGGTCATTTAGTTATCATTATTCTTATTACAATCACTTGATAACCACCCATCTTCATTTTCAAACCCATTCTGGGAAACTGGTCCCATCATCCCCAGTTGGAGCCACCACATCAAACGGAAAAGGAACTGCCTTCAAGGTTCAAACCGGGTGGTTATCCCCCATGTTGGAGCAACATAATTCTGAGGCTTCAACACACTTTTAACTAGTACCACCTACTCTAATCAGTTTTTCTATATTCTGTTAACCCTTGTCAACTCAGTCAAGTAGAGAAAGGTGAGGGGGGAAACCTTAACAAGTATGTCAAAGGTATATACAACATCCTTTTCTGAAGGGACAACCTTTTTTACTCTCAATAAGTCGGGATGCCTCTTCCACCTCATGAAATAAAGAAGTGCCTATGCATAGTTCTTTGAAAAATGAAAAATGAAAAAAAAAGGAAAAAAAAGAGAAAGGCTTCCTGTGCAGGGAGGTGAAGCAAGTAACTCTACCAGGGTATTTTCCAGGCTCGCTGGCAATGGAACGATGCTTTTGTTCCCGAAGTGACTCCATCGGGGTACTGTCTAGACCTGCTAGTAGCGAAGCAACAACAAAGACGAAACTTAAACTCTGACAGTCTATATTAATTGTTTATCAATATACCCTGATCGCCAATCGAAACAACTCAGTTGACTTGGCTTGGTATGTGTGTTGACCGATCAAGAGAATGGAAGGGACTACATCTTTAACTCAAGCTAGTGAGGAAGCCATGACGATTAAAGAATGAAACAATACTTCCAGAGGTTTAGACTCGCTTTACACAAGACAAGGTCCATACAGAGAGTTGGAGTTTTACCAGTGTGTCACCAATGTTGTAGTGGCTACAACCACCCTCCAAAAATTTTTCTTCACTTCATTTTGGAGCCTCCCTCCTTAAATCTTAACATCTTGTCTTACCTTGACCAATTACTTGTGTTTTCATTTGAATTTATCTTTCACTTTACAGCTTGTGTTTGGTTACTTGTTTTACTGTCTAACTGTTGGGCATGGAATCCCCCCAACGCATGTTTTGGGGCTCAAAGCCCAAGTTTTGACCCAATTTTATTGTAAATCTCAACGAATTGCAGGTGTGGGGCTCTAAAAGTATAATAGAGTCACAGGGTTATCTGCCCTAGTTTTGTAATGTAATGTTGACTAGATAGACCTACCCATGGTCCGTAGACCATGGGATTGTATACATAGAGCGAGGCTTTAAGTGTAAAAAAAAGAATAGTAGAGAAGAATGACAAGTCTAAGGGATTGAGTCACAAGTGTAAAGTGTGTCTTTGGGTCGTAGAGTAGGAGAAGGCTCTATAGCTAAGTGCGCAAAGGCCTAGTAGTCCACAACTGAGTGCACGGACACCTACAACTGAGTGCGGAGGGTGGAGTCGAGTTTGTAACCGTGGAAGGAATTAATAAAGATAATTTTTATCATAATTTTGTGTATCTGTTCTTGGGTTAATGCATGTTTGATATAATTTGCAAATATATTGTTTATTTACTGCGTGCACCTGTATGAATGGTTTATGTTGTTAAGTATAACTTAAAGCATGTAAGTAGGCTAAGATAATCAACTAACATTGGAATATTAGTAAAGTATTGGGTAATAACGTAGAAGCGTAGTGTTCAGCCCTTGAGTAGGGTTGTGCGAAGGCAGTATCTTACGTTGTGAGGGATGGGAAAGTGCGCGAAGTGACTTGCGCACAGGGTTGAACCGCGGACCACTTGAACTCATCAGACATCTCTAGGGTGCAGAAACCTAGTTCTAGCACCCTCCCATACTACTTCGGGTGAGACCTTAATCCGCGCTCCATGGACTGTTGCCGAAAGGGCCATTGGTACCGGGATTTGTTTGGCTAACTCAACTCCGAACCTAGGTCAGGCCCCAATAAGCCAACAAATGGTTCTATTGCCGAGACCGGGATCTACATAAGAGATGTCTAATGTCATATCACTGGAATCTAACAAAGAAAGGAATTGAAGAGTGGTTGGACAGGAAGATTCACGAGTTCGCGGTGCAGGAAAACAAGAATCCATGATTATCAAAGGAAGAGTGGTTAGATTGCTACTTATATATGGAAATCCATGAAATTTTCTTTGCATTCTTCCCCTCTGAGTTGTACGAGTGGAATGTGAAGCTAGCAGACAGTCAGGGAAGGTGTAGGCTCGACAAACCTATTATGTGGACTCCAAAGTTGGTGCACAGACTGTGTTATCACTTAGAACTAAAGGTTTAATGCATACAGTTACATGCCCTAGCCCGATGACAAAGGTTTATGTTTAACCTGTTTCCATTTTTATTTGCCTCACTTAGGAATCGGAGTTTTAAAGGTTTTTAAGCTTAAATTAGACTCTGCTCCTATTGGCTTTTCTCCACTCATCATTATTCCATAAGTCATGTCTTGTTTATGCCAAGTCACCTTGTCCTTTAGTGATTCCGCAGCGTAGTCTTATTGGCCCATTTCGCAGCGCAATCATAGTCTAGTAGTTTTGCAGCGTGTAATGATTAAGCCATTTCGCAGCGCATCATTAAAAAAATATAACTAACAGCGCTGCGAAATCATGGATTCGTGCATTACGCAGCGAATCTTTCCTAAAATGTCAATTCCATAGGTGAGTCAGCATGTCCATCCATTCATGCCAATCTAAGCACCTCTTGAAATCATGTCTGAATGTTCACTTGCCGCTCCTCCACCAATAGATTTCTGATATGCACGGAAATCTCATTCCCAAGAGATTTTACCGTGCATAGTCCTTAATAATGGTCGTGAGGGTGGCATGAGTAACCAGTCATGTTCCAAATTTGAATTTCAAGCGAGGCTGTTCAAGCGAGGCTGAGTTAAAAAGGGAGGTGAATCATCTCGACCGGACTTGTTAGAATTTGGCTGTGAAGATTTCCTTGTTAGAATTCGGCTGCGAAGATTTCCATGTTAGAATTTGGCTGTGAGAATTTGCAAGTGAGAATTTGGCCGTGAGAATTTCAAAGTGAAGATGGAGAGAAAGGAGCACAGGTCCGGTAAATGCCAAAGGAATGAACCTGAAGGCCTAGACATAACCTTGAGAGATGAAGGCGTGAAGAAGGCGTTTAAAGATGCCAGGTGCTGGAGATTTTGTAAAAAGTTGTAAGGAGGGCATGCACAGGTAACAAAAGAGTTTGCACTTAATTTTACTGGTTTGAATTCAAAGGTTGCCATGTTAGAGATATCGGTTTCTCCAGAAGCAATAGCTGCTGTGACCGAGATACCAAGAGGCCAGGAAGAATGGTTTAAAAACTTTAAATTTGATAGAAATCCTTGTAAGGAATTCTTAAAAGAAGCATATGTAAATGAGGATTATACAAAAGCAGCGCCTAGGTTCTATCTCAAGGAACATTATGCTCTTCTTCTTACCTGCATTCAGAAGTATTTAACCTGTGAGGGAAGATACAATAAGGTTTGTCCTTATCATTTCAAACTACTCCTGCATTTTACCGGGAAGGTCTCCATAGACATTCCATTTTATTTATTTCGCAGTCTAAGTAAAATGTGTGATAAGGTGCAGCTCAGGAAAGAGGACTGTGAAACCTCTTTATTTCACCATGGCCTGATTAAGTTGTTGATTCTAGATAACCTCCAGAAGATAGGCCGAGACTGGAATTCTTTTATATTTATGGCTGGTTTCCAAAGTAAAACTGGTCTTACTCCTCAACCAGCCAGAGAGTTTACAATAGCTGAGCTTCAAAGGGAGGCAAGAGCTAAAAAGAAAACCAAACCACAGCCACCAAAACCAGTGAAGCCGTTAGTCATTCAAGAACAGCCTCAGAAAACAACAAAGGAGAAGACTCAAGGTAAGAAGACTGTACCCAAAGTAAATAAACCTGAAGCAGTCACAAGGGTGAGGACAAGAAGCCAGATTAATAAAGAGAAAGGCAAAGCTATAGTTATCGAAGAGAGCCCTGTGTCTAAGGCAAGCCTAAATGATCTATTACAGGCTATTGAGTTAGAACAGTCTAAACCGATTGAGATTGATTTGACACAATCACCACAGGTAAAGGTTAAGAAAACAAAGGCCTCAAAAAGGCTTAAGTTTGATGAACCAGCCCATGAATTTGTTTTCAAACCAAGAAGACCCATGACTAGGAATTTCCAGCAGGTACAGGAAGCACTGCCCAAAACAGAGGAAAAAGGGAAAGGAACACGACCTCAGCAAAAAAGCAGCAAAAGTAAAGCAGCCATCACATCTCAAGGAGATTATGTGGCAGCCATGAAAATCAAAATAGAAGCAGCTGAGTAAGAAATCAACCAACTGAAGAAAGCCGCTGAAGACCTGAAGGCAGAGCTAAGCCGGGTACCTAATAAATGAATTCACTTTTCTGGAAAGATTTTGTTCCCAATTTTGCTAATTTTGCTTAAATCTTAGTGTTTTGAAGATGTTTAAATCCATGCTACACATGTGAAGCATCAAAGGGAGTTTTTGGCAACCGATGGTTGGATAATATGAGCTCTCGGGTTAAAAAAAAGTAAACTGTTTTAAATAAAACAGCAGTTTAGTAGCGCGCTACGAAACTGCTGTAGATGATGTTTTTTAAAAAAACGCAAACAGACAGTTGATTTTATGAGCGGGAGTTTTTGAAAAAGGCACACCTGTCCATCACCACAGCTTACAGCATATCTAAAACGTGGCCAAGTTCCATTCTTTGGGATATTAAAGACTCAAAAAGGTGTTGTTCATGTTCGAGCAAATTATGGAATAAAGAAGCCGAGAAACAGGGGACATCTCTGAATACCACGGGCAGATAGGGATTCAGCGTTTAAAGGCCAATATGGCATATTTAATATCCAGCTCAGCCAAATCTAAAGGGAACCAGGTGTCAAAGGACGAGGAGTAGCCACTATGGCACGAAGATGGAGTTAGAGTCATAATCTATTTAGGACTTTTTAAAAGTTACAGTCAGCAGTTTATTTGTATTTAATAGATAGTTAAATAGTTGATAGGTGTCTTTAGAGATAAGGATCGAGTTAAAATTCCCCTCATGCTGGAGGAGGAAACTCGAATTAGTTAGAATAAGGATTATATATAGCTGAGACAGCAATGTAACAAGGGTTGGAGATTTGATAACAGAAAGTATTGTTTTAGCTTATGTAACGACCATTTTCAGTAATATAAAGAATCTACTTTTCTTCTCAAGATTCATGAAGGATTTTTCATGTTCAGAATATGTGTTTTGTTCTTCCCTTAATGTTTTTTCAGTTGCATAGATGCATAATCACTCAAAATTCACTGATTGTGCTCTGACTTCCTGTATGCATGTGTGAACTGTGGTTTCATGTAAGTTGTATTCTGAACATTTAAATGCTAAGTGCCCTGACTTCTATGCAAAGGTAGTGACATTGTTCAGTGAAATATGCTTGACTCCATAGGCCCAATGGGAACTCAAAAAATGTTTATCCAGCCATTATATTTGTCTATATTGTTACATAACAAGAGTTAGCCCTCTTATCATTAATCAAAATCATTAATCCTTTTGAGAGAGCCCTCTCAGGCTAAGGAGGCTAAGCCTTAGTCAAAAGCTTGGTTTGAAATAGTTACTTAGAGTCATCCTGACCAGCAGCCTATCAGGCTTGATTTTGAGTTAACAAACTGGAAGCATCGGAAGATAAGATCGTGCACACCATGGACCATTGACGCGATCAAATTATAGGAGGGTTTATCACTGAGTTCGCGGTAGATACTTTAGTTAGCTATAGCAAGGCGGAATGACGCTTCCTCAAAGGACCACAAGGTAAGTACGTTAAATCTTTGAACACTTGGATTAAGATGCTACTATGTGAAAAGCGGCTTTTGCAAATAAATTAATGTTTGGGGCTATGCAAAGTGGGATGATCTACATAAACGAAGGTAGCACAGAACTAGAAACTAGCCCCTTGATTTCACCTCTGCGAGAAAGCAAGGAAGAGCTCGCGAAGGTCTCACCAAGAAGTGTGATCAGTTTGATAAAGTAGGGAATTCTGTGCATACCACTCCCACATACACCACCGCCAGTTTCACCATCTCCACCCCTGTCTTCACTCACACCACCTCCGCCACCACCACAGTTCAATATGGCAAGCGCAATAAAATTACCGGTGTTCAGAGGAGTAGGGAATGAAGACACGAACCAATTTTTGTTTGTGGTAAAGGTTGTATGGGAAGCGCAAGGAGTCACAGATGAAAATATAAAGAAAGCAACGTTGGTGAGCACTTTGTAGGATTGCGCATTGACTTGGCACATTAAGCACTCAATGATAATCCGAACGTAGGGATCGCGGATATCCAAGCTGCATTAAATAGGAAATTTAGTAGGCCAAAATCAGAGACACAGTCGATTATTGGATTTAAGGAAATTGCGATGCTTCAAGGTGAGACCCCCTAGGAGATGGATTAGAGATGGAAGGGTATGATTCGTGAAGCCAATATGACCTTGACAGATGGGCAACACCACTCATGGTTTGTAGCATCACTAACACCACATTTAAGGAATGCGCTATCACAGTAGAAGCTATCCACTCAAGTCGAGGCCTTGGAGATCACAATGAGACTGCACGAGACCCCGATACAAGATCCTAACCTGGGAGTTCAACAAATCCACGCGCACTTGAAAAACTTTGCCTTGAGATGTAAAGTTTGAAACAAGACAGGACAGCTTGCCCAGAAGCACGCGAGGAGGTATGGTGCATAAAATGAAAAGGCCAGGGACATGACAAGGACCATTGTCCAGTCTTTGCGAACTACCTAGCGAGAGGAGGGCCAATTCCATTGAGACCAGAGGCACAAGCAGGACCGAGTGCAGCGCCTGCATTATGGTTCGTGATTTGTTAGATAGGATGGAAGCATGCTATAGATAACTGTCATCTATTACAGAAGTATACGCAGACTTCCCAGCAGTTGCTCTGTAATTTCTGTAGGTCAGTAGGTCATGATGAACGTACCTGTAGAAGTTATGAACTGATGATGGATCAGACTCCTACCTACAGAGTTCATATCGAAACACAGGCTCTCGATCAAAATGCAGGGAAGGCGTGCACTATATTTTAGGGGCGTGGATGAGGTTGAGGTGGAATGGGACCAGGAAGGGGTCGAGAACAGCTGATCTGTTACAATTGCAGAGGGTTAGGGCATTATGCTCGCGATTGTACTAATCCGATGAGAGCATCATGTTTATATTGTACCTAGTTTGATCATGAGATGGATGATTGTCCCACACTGATAGTGAGTCTGTGTGATAAAGGAACACTCCAACCTCCCCCGACTTAGAACCTACAAATGATGAGATATGAGCCGCGCGAAGAAGACCTGAATGCAAACATTGTGCTTCGAAGTGATATCACGATAGGGGATGACAAGGGCAAGCAGCCCGAAGAGAGTGCATGGGTTCGTAAGGCTCCAACAAAGGAACCGAATTTGATTTGGATCACGTTAAGGAGACATTCATGGAAGCTAAGAAGAGCTTCACGGAGGCCTCCACTTCAGGTAGTAAAGACAAACTAGAACCAGAAATGAACCCATCAATGCTCACTACCTTTCTGTAGACATGCATGAAGCTATTGCACGACAACAAAGCCGTGAAGGGACTGCAAGAACTCATCACTAGATGTGATGGGACCGCGCCAGGAGAACTGCGCGTAGTCCGAATGCTCTGGAAGCACACAACGCGAATAGGAAGGGAGATGAGATTGACAGTGCAGATCAGGGAATATGAAATGGATCAAGTGATTTTGGATCTAGGATCGGCTGCAAACGTCCTGCTAAAGCAGACATGGGAGCACATGGGCAGGCCAGCATTGCAATGGTCTCCTATTCAATTGCGAATGGTGAACTAGCAAAAGATCCTACCTATGGGGAGATTGTCGGGAATAACGGTATATATCAAAGGTGCGAGCGTGCTTGTAGATTTCAAAGTGATAGAGATTTTTGATGACAACAATCCCTATCCCACACTACTGGGAATAGATTGGGCCACTGACATGAACAGAGTGATAAATCTAAAGAAGCACTAGATGATATTCGAGAAAAAGTCACTACGTGTAGTGGTATCTTT
>APFE030298232.1:0-10598 GCA_000404065.3 Pinus taeda
GGTCGAAGTTGCAGGATGAGTTGCAATATTGAAGCTGTCAAGTCAAAGTTGCAGTGTGTAGTAGTTTAGTGCAGAATCTGGAAGGACTTGAGGAAGGGATGGCTTGGTACTAAGAGAAGGACTTGGTCTAGGATTTGGGTCTTTGTATCTCATTTGAAGTAGATTATAAGAAAATAAGAGTTTTTAGGTTTTCCCCTTAAATGGGTTTTTCCATGACTAAGAGCCTAATATTTGTGTCCTTTATTATTGCAATTTATGTTCTTAATATTTTTCTAATGAAAGATATAACTAAAAGAACATAAGAAAGCTAATAAGTCACAAGCAAATATTAATTTTAAGGAAAATAATATTAGTAGCTGCCACTATACATTTTCCAACATGGAATCAGAGCTAAGGTGGACAAGGAAGGTAGTCGAAAGGACACTAGAAGAGGTTACTAGTCAAGGGGAAGGATAAAGGAAGCTCTTCAAGAAGAATTTGATTAGAAAAATCATTTGAGAAAAGATTCGAGGAAGGAGGATTTTTTAAGAAGATCAATTCTACATCAATCTCGCATATAAGACTTCAAGAAGAGTGTTGAAGAAGATCTATTTGAAAGGCACCTTTGAAGAAGGTATCGAGGATCTTAGAAGTTGTTATTGGAGGCATCCTTGGAAACATATTTTAAAGACATTGTTGAAGACTCTTCAATAATATTAAAGGCATCAAGGAAGGTTGAATACATCATCAAGGAGAATATTGAACTCAAGTAAGTAAAATATTATTACATCATGCCTTAATCTTCAAGTCACATGGGTTCTTTCTGCAAGGAGAGCAATAAGCCCATTGGGGCATCAAACTATCTAGCCTGGAAGAAAATAATTGACTTGATACTCATAGAACAAGAAGTAATGGGATATGTTACTGGGCGAATTACTGAACCTGAGATAGTGGATCATAGTGGAATCCATTAAAGATTCTCTTGTTCCATTCGTTGCTAATTTAAAGACTTCCAAGGCTATGTATGACAAGTTAATGAATTTGTACTCGGTAAGTACAACAAGACAAAAGATGTCATTGAGGAACAAGTTGTACAGAATGAAGAAATCAAAGGATGGGGATGTAACATCCTTTCTCATGAGAGTCTCTCAACTAAGAGACCATCTACAAGGACCTGGGGAGCCAATTATTGATTCTAAGGTAACCATCTTTGTATTCAGAATGCATTGCCACCAGAATGGAGTAGCTTTACATCAAGCATATACTCCAAGAAGGATTCAACTCCCTTTGATGAGTTGTGGACACAGTGCATATTGGAGGAATCAAGGATCGAGGTCAAGGATGATATTGGATCAGATGAGCAATCTCAAGCCTTTCTAGCCCAAGTCAAGAAGTTTAAGAAGCGAAATTTTGTTAAGTCCAAGAAGAAAGACATGTCCAAAGTGCAATGTTTTGGATGCAATGAATTTGGACACTTTAAAAGGGACTGCCCAAATAAGCAGAACAACAAGAGAAAGGAAAGGAGTGAAGCTCATGTAGTCGAGGTAGTGGGAGAACCTGAGAAGAAGGAAAAGAAGGAATAAGTGAAGGATCTTTAGTACTAAAGAAATTTTACTGACTGTTAGGTTCTTTATGAAGACTAGTATTTGTTTTAGGATATTATGTTTTGCATGGCATCATAGAAAGAAGCATATGATAGTACCATGTCTAGAATTTACATGATTAAGTTGCTTTGTAGAGATCATCTAGATAGTGGATAGATAAACCATTTTTGCATAATGTTCATCCATGTATTATCTAACATAATTTTAGAGGTTGTCATCATGCTTAAGGAAAGATCGTCATTTTGGAAGGTCTTTGGGAAAAGCGTTATTACAAAGGTTAGTAGGCATTCCATGTAATGTGGAATCAATACTAGTAAAGGGATAAAAGAATGCAACAGGTCAGGATGCAAGCTCTTTGTGAGATATATGAATAACTAGATGATCGGATGAAAGCATAAGACATGTTGGATATAAAACTATGGATAAGATTCATGTAGAATCTTCTGGAAAGAAAGTTGGTCATAAAATATACTTAGGTATATGATGTTTGAAAGGAATAGGATCTAACTTACTTAAGGGTGTATAAAACAATATAAAACTTTCTATGGAAGATATATAATAATAATTAACATCTAGTATAGTCTCTGGAAGAGAAGTTGTAACTTGGTAATCAAATTCGATCCTTGGGAACTCTGATGCATAAAGGAATATTCATATGGATATGGACCAAGAAGATGTCAATGGAACGAGAAGGTCAACATGGTGAGGTAAGTCTAATTTTCATTATTGTTGGTTATCTGGTTAACATATTATTTTTCTACTTGGAAGAATGTTTCAGGAATATATGATGATAGTTGATGCAAGTTCAACTATATCGATGAAGAATATTGAGGGAAGCTCAATATTTGGCAACTGTGAAGTCAAGATATGGAAACCTTGGGATTAAAAGGTAGTAGCACGAGAAGATAACCCAGAGGTCAAAGGAATATTACTTCCAAGAAGTTATGATCAACTTGAAGTTTGGGAAGGTTCAATGTAATGCCTTCATATCAAAGAAGAAAGTGATGAACAAAAAGATTGGCCTGGAACCTGTCACAAGATTGAAGAGAGAAGGTGGCTCCATGATACCTTGAAAGAAAGAAAGTTTGATCATGATGCAGAGGAAAGAGGGAGTCGGGTGTTGAGAAATGTAGCAAGAAAGTCTCAATTTGATTTTGCCTTGGTCAAATTGAGAAAATTCAAATTTCCACATCAACAGACAACTTGGATGTAGTTAACTTGTGTGGCATGGGTTGTGTCACTTAGTTTACTCAGTAAATTTGAGTTAGAGGGCTTGAATTTTAATTAAGCATGTGCAATTGCTAATTTATAGCAATCAAGATCAGTTATTTCAAGTTGTTTTTAGATAAAATAGTGTTGATAATATCGCTGAAATATCGGCGATATTCGTAAATATCGCGATATTTTCGGAAAGCCGAAATATCACCGAGAAAATATCGCGATATTTTTGGCTCCCAAAATTATCGCTATATTTATGAAATATCGCCGATATTTCGGCAAAATATCACGCGACGATCTAATTTATCGCCAGGAGACAGTAGAAAATATCAGTGCGGGTTATAAAATTTGGATTTTGGTTTTTTATGAATCATTTTCATTTTTGATTGTTGGAGAAGGAAGGGGAGAGCTATGTGCTTGCTGCCAAGGAGGGTTTGAGAGTTCCATAGTTGTTATCACCACCAACAACGAAGATTTCATTGATTAAGCTTCAAGAACAGTGAGATAATTTCATTTCTTCCATTAACAGGTATGTTCAAATAAACCCCTATTTTAATGAATTTTTTGTAGTTTTAGGATTTTTCTTGCTTGCGTATTTGCCTACAATCATTTTGCTTGAATTTTTTTTCCATTTGAAAAGATTTTCATGCCCATGAGCAAATGTAAGGTTTTTAAGTTTTTAAGTTTTCTCCATATTTAGAGAGCAAAATCCATTTTTTTTTGAGTTCATAGTTGCAGAGGCTATTTATTAATTTTATTATATATTAGGGATTCATCTCTATAAAATTTCTTCACCTTAGAAATTAGTTTCTTATTGTGCAATGTGAAGAATGAGGTAGGTTTACCATTTGCCTATTTCTAAAAGTAAATTCTATGTTTGAATTTATGAAATTTCAAATGAATTTATGAATTTTCGATTTTCAATTCACATTGCAAAATTGCAAATAATGTAGCAAAAAAACTTTTTTGTAAAATGATTTGGTTATTACTTATTAAGTTACTAATTCCAAATTTTTTTTGGTGCCCTAGGTTTGAGTTAGCCCACTACAAAATACAAATATGCCAAAAGCCTTGGACCCATTTTGGGAGTATTGGAACCCTGATGGTGGGACAAATCGTGCATATCTTACATGCAAATTGTGTGGGACCAGGATGACAGGTGGGGTTACATGATTGAAATACCATCTTGCTAGACTCAGTGGACATGATGTTGGGATTTGTACGGTTTCTAGTCCGGAGGTTATACAAAAAGCTCTTGAGGCAATTGATGAAAAAGACAAAAAGGAAGAGGCAGAAAGAAAGAAAGCTAAACGTGCAGGTAGATCTTTTGGGATATCTTCTCCTGATTTTGATGTTGAGGGTAGTGGGAGGGGCTCCACAACTGGCACATCATCACCTGCTACTACTAGTGCGAGGTCATCATTTTTTGTTCTACGAACAAGACCTGGAGCACAACCTGGCATAAAATCGCTTGTTAAAAAGAAGGAGAAGCAAGAAGTAGATAGAGTCATGGGGAGGTGTATTTTTTGGAGCAACTTACCTCTCAGCATCACCAAAACCAATCCATTTTGGCAGCCAATGTGTGATTCTATTGTTGTTGTGGGCCCAAGGTACAAAAGTGCCACATATGAGGAGTTGCGGGGGCCAATTCTTCAAGCAGAAAAGTAGGACATCAACTCTAGATTTGTAGAGTTGAAAAAGACATGGGAAGTTACTGGATGCACAATGATGTCTAATGGTTGGACAGATATGAAGGGTAGGACCCTTCTAAATTTCTTGGTAATTGTCCTAAAGGTACCATGTTTATTAAATCATTGGATGCATCAGAACATATCAAAGATGTAGCAACGATATGTGAGTTGTTAAATGGGTTCATTCGGAAGATTGGTGTGCAGAATGTGGTGCAAGTCATAACAGACAATGTAGCTAATTATGTGTCTACCGGCAAGATGCTTATAGAGAGGCATCCCACATTGTTCTGGACTCCGTGTGCAGCACATTGTCTCGATTTGTTGCTTGAGGATATGGGGAAACTCTCCTTCATCAAGGAGGCAGTTGATATGGCTAGGAGCATCCCCAAGTTTATTTATAAACATGCTTTTGTTCTTAGCCTCATGAGGAGGTTCACTAGAAACAAGGAGTTGTGGCATCCTGTGATCACACGTTTTGCCACAAACTTTATTACTCTTCAGTCTTTGCTTCGATGTCAGTTCGAGTTGAAGCAAATGTTTGTGTTTGATGATTGGCGTAATTGTAGATACAACAAGAGATAGGACGGGAAAGCCATTGCAAAAGTGGTGTACTTTGAGACGTTTTGGCATGGAGTAGAAGAAGCATGTGCAGTTAGTGAAACTATAGTAAAGGTTCTCAGATTGGTGGATGGGGAGAAGCCTGCAATGGCTTATTTGTATGAGGGCATGGACAGGGCCAAGGAGGCCATTCGTTCTTATTATGCAGACAAGGGTTTTGTTGGCCTTGATAGGCAGATGATGTTATGGGATGTGATTGATAGTCGATGGACAAGGATGCTTCATCGACCCATTCATGCAGCAACACTCTTCCTCAACCCCACATTTTCATACAAATGCGGCTTTGATTTTGATGGGGAGGTGTTGGAAGGGCCCCATTCCTGTATTCAGAGGATGGTACTTGATCCTGAGCTTCGTAGCAAAATCAATTGCAAAATACAATCTTATAAGGATTGTGTTGGCCTATTTGGTTTCGATGATGCTATTAGGGAAATGACCCTCTTCATGCCACGTAAGTGACAATTCATCACTCATTAGAAATTAGAATTTTCAATTTAGAATTTCCTTACTTATAATTCTATTTTTTTAAATTCAATTATGTAACTTTTATTTGAATGTTTAATTATGTTTTAAGTTTTTGAATTTTTTATTTCATTATTTTGTTGTAGATATTTGGTGGCGAAGCTATGGTGCAAGGGCACCAAATTTGCAAAAATTGGCCATATGAATCTTGAGTCAAACATGTAGCTCTTCAGCATGTGAGCGCAATTAGAGTGTATTTGAGAAAATACACGCAAAAAAGTGCAACATGTATAACTTTGAGCTCCAGCCTTCAGTTGAGCAATTACACTTATTGTAATTTTTAATTTTTAATTTATGACCTTCAAGTGTCAAGAGTCAAGACTCATTACTTTTTTTGACACTCTTACAGGTTGGAGTTCGCACACCTCAATGATTTGGTGTATGTGCATTACAACATCCGACTTCAAGTGAGGCAAATAGAATCACCAATGGATCCAGATGCCATTTCCTTAGACAATATTGATGTATTGTCTTCGTGGAGGGTGGAGTCTGAGGAGCCCATCTTGGAGGAGTCATCTTCATGGTTAGAGCTAGTGCTAGATGATCCATTAGAACAGGGGCAGAATGAGGAGGATGACTCAGAGGAGCAACAACACTCAAAGGAGGAGGACTCAAAGGAGGAGGAGGACTCAAAGGAGTAGCAACACTCAAAGGAGGAGGACTCGAAGGAGGAGGAGGAGGAGGACACTGCGGGAGCATCAGCATCAACACCATCTGCTATAGATATAGGAGAGCATAGCCCCATACCTAGCACTCATTATTTGACATTAGGTGCAGAGGCAGGGTCAGGGCCTTCTACTACTAGGGGCAGGCCTGGCAAACAGCCCATCATGTTTTCCAGTAAAAGCGGGAGAGGGCAGTGATTTCAGATAGATAGCTGCTAGTTTTATTTGTTATGCTACATATAACTCATGATGATGAGATACTTTTATATATGTGATGTTATTTTGTATTGGTTCTCCACATTTGAGTCCTTGAATGGACAATTATTAGGGATTAGCAGGATTTGGTATTGCCTTTGATGTATCATTTCTATTTGACATCATATATATCAGTGCTTTCTTCATATTTATGTGCCAATGTGTTTATTTCATGTTGTTATTGCTTTATATGTTTAAAAATCTGAAAAAAAATAAA
Source organism: Pinus taeda (assembly GCA_000404065.3). Classification (NCBI taxonomy): domain Eukaryota; kingdom Viridiplantae; phylum Streptophyta; class Pinopsida; order Pinales; family Pinaceae; genus Pinus; species Pinus taeda. Next base: position 6,770 of record APFE030298232.1, read on the forward strand.
TATATTATGCATTTTTTATGCTTGCCGATATTTGCCGATATTTTGTCGATATTTTCGCCGATATTGCTGATAAGATATTTTCTAGACCTTCGCCGATATTTTCCTGATACCGATATTTTCAACACTGAGATAAACTAGTTCTAATTTTTGATAGGACTAGTGGAAGGTCAGTTGTGTAGTGGAACAACAATCTAACTCGGTGATCATCTAGTTAACTAATCAATCAACCCAAAATAGCTAGTGCATGCAAAGAATTAGAGTTCCCCAACTATGATGGAGATTCCAAGGCTGTGTAACATTAGTTGTAGACTATTATGGAGTGTATAGGTGTTGCATGCAACCAAATTATCAACCTTGGGAATTGCACAATCAATTAGAGGAAAATTCCTAAATAATAGGGGCTTAATTCCTCAAGGTTCGTGCAAGGAAATAGGGGCTCAAGCTGAGGCAAATTTTTACTAAGTTTGGCTTAGAGCTTCTCATTGAGCAGAGAGATAGTTTATTCACTTGTAGGTTGTGCTCAAATTGAGCAAGCAATAGTAATACATATCTATTCATTTGATTAATACAAGCATACATAAGGGGTTTTTAGTAGTTGCTTTCCCTTGAAAAATATTGTGCATGTGTGTTGTTTCTTATTACATGTGTTTGATTGTTGTTCTAAATTGTGAATTGAATTCCATAGATCAATAGAGTAGGATTGTGTCTCTTGATTTTAGATCAAAATTTTTGAGAAGTTGCAATTATACATCATATTTCTACATGATATCAAAGTTGGATTCACATTAGAATAGGAATTTCAAAGTTGTTCCTCAAGAGGTTCGAATTTGTAGCTTCAGTGTAGCAGGATTTATTCGGAGTTGGGAAGATGACCTTCAATGGGTTGAGATTAGAGTATGCCTTGGAAGGCATCTCAAATTTCATTGCATGGAAGGATCACATGGAGGCAATGCTTGATGATAGAGGATTATTGGAATATGTCAAGACAGACGTTGCAAAACCACATGCATCTGAAGCACAAAACCTACCCCAATGGAAGAAAGAGATAGCCAAGGTGAGGAGAATAATCTTGGAGGGAGTGCGAGACCACATTGTCTCAAATATCCATGGAAAAGAAACTCCTTTCGCAATGTGGAAGGCAGTGACAGAGATATTCAAGAATAACAGTGATCATAGAAAACTAGCCCTCAAAGACAAACTTCGAAAAATAAAAATGGAGAAGAATGATAGTATCCCACAGTATATCACCAAACACAAGTTTGGCACGAGCTTGGAGGGGTTGGTGTTACTGTTGCAGAAGACAACCTGGTGAGCCTAACTCTTCTAGGCCTTCCCAAAAGCTGGCATAGCTACCAGGACTCGATGAATGGATGGGAAAATTTACTAAAGTGGGAAAGGTTGTGGTCTAACTTGGTACAAGAAGAGTTCAGAGGATGAAGAAAATTTTGCATTGGTTGGAAATGGAAATAAGGGAAAAGGGAAGAAATCTCAAACCAAACCAGAATCTAGCCAAGAGGGAAAGAATAAAGACTTGTCCAAAATAATATGCTTCAATTGTCATGAATTCATGCACTATCCTACAAAGAGTCCACACAAAAAGTCTAGTAAGAAGAACTCACAAGGAGTAGCAGGTGAGGCATTGGCTTCACAATTTGAGCTAAAAGTCACCCTTATCGCATGCATGGTGAGCACTGCGATGGGGAGTGTGTGGTACTTGGATTATGGTGTCTTGTTCCACATGATAGGGTGTAGAGAGTTTTTTAGTTACCTGGAGAAGAAATATCTCAAGATGCATATTGAGCTTGGGGATGACGGAAGGTACAATGCTACCAGGATTGGCACAGTGACCTTTCAGAGGGAGTTGGGATCTCCTCTCTGCCTCAAAGATGTCATGTTTGTTCCAGGCCTAAAGAAGAATCTCATCTTTGTAGTAGTTTTGGAAAATTGTGATTATAATTTGATCTTCAGCAAAGGGAAAGCATTCTTGAGGCACATAGCCATTGGAAAAGCAAAGCAGATCCGGGTTTGGGTGAAGAACCTGTACAAGTTGGATATGTAAGATTGTATTGCATTAAGAAGTAAGGTAGAGAAAGTGCATAGTCGCGATGTCGGTGAGCTCTAGCACAGGAAATTGGGCCATTTGCATCATGGCGCCTTGAAAATTATGCAGCAAATAACCATTGGCCTCCCTAAAAGAGCTCTTGAATAGTAGGATGTACGCAAAGGTTGTACCTTAGGGAAGTATGTGAAATCCACGTTCCATGATCGAGACAAAAAGCACATGCAATCTTGGAAAGAGTCCACTTTGATGTTTGTAGACCTTTCTCGACAACTTCCACTGCTAGACATAAGTATTATGTTATATTTGTTGATGATTTCTCAAAGAAGAGTTGGATCTTCTTCATGTGAAAGAAGGATGAGACATTCTCAAAGTTTGTAAAGTTCAAGGCACTAGTTGAGAAAGAGATCAGCAAGAAGGTGAAGGCCAGGGAAAATTTTAAGAACCACCCTAAATTTATATGTATAATAAATGGGCTAATCCCCATGATACATAGGAAAAATGGGAGGCAATTTTATCAATAATATAATATGTATATATAATTTTTTTGGCGAATCTCTCACTAAATTATATTATCTTGGACAATGATGGAGAATCTTTCAATGAATTATAAAATCTTGTAAGATCTTGGCAAATATTTTATTGAATAATAAAACATTGTGATGTCTTGGCGAATGTTTTGTTAAAGTATGAAACCATATATGATAATAAGAAAACATATTCATTAAACTGTAATATAAGAACATACATGTTTGGAAAAAAGAAACATAATTTTTTCTTCCTACAAACAATGTTCCAAGTTTCAGTGGCCGTGTTTGTCAAGGTTCTTACAATACACTCTTTCATATCCTTCTATTAGTTTTGATAATATTCCACAACAAAGTTCTTATAGGTGTTGATATTGACAATGAGTTCTCTCAAGGTAGGAGAGATTAATCTTTTCTCTACAACTTTTGTCAAACTACCACTTTTTTCAAGTTATCAAATTTCTTTCTTATTCCATAGACTCCAACTACGAGATTAAAAAAAAAAACACATCAAGTTTGTTTACCCCAACACGCTAACAGGTAACAAGCCCCAACTATATTATATAAGAAAGTATTAAGTATCCCAAAGGCATGAAGGGGATCTAATTGAAAGAAGTGACCATTGTGAGAATCCTTCCAATCAATATATGAATATATAAACGTAGATTTATTATTATTTTAATTGGAAATCTTCAATTAAATAATAAAATTTAATTACGTCTCTCCCAATCTAAATTGATTATTAGAATAATTCACTACCCTCATAGGTCTCGCATTTTTTAACAGCGTTGTAACATGTAGATTAGTTTCCTTTTTGGTGAACAATCTCCACCTTTTAGGAAAATATGGTGTAGTGGCTCCAACCCCTACAGATCATTAGGACAAACTGAGAATAGCACAGAAGATGAAAGGTTGTATAAACCAACTTATTTTTCAAACAACTAATCCAACATTAGTACCTAAACTTTTTCATGAAGATATTATATTGATAATGTTTGAAAAATGGTGGGAAATCTTCTACGAGGGTGATGCGGAAAGAGTGATAAGGTTTCATTGTTTTGAATTTTTTTTGGTTAAGTCAGAAAAAGTTAAAAACCAATATTAATGGAGATATTGGTATTTTTTACTAAATTTTGTGAAGTGACTAAAAGTAGCTTTAACCATTCACCTTAAGATGTTTTTACAATATAATTTCCTAAGTCTATTTAATATCTTGATTATCATAAAAACCAACCTATATCCA
>APFE030298233.1:8360-22598 GCA_000404065.3 Pinus taeda
AAGGAGATAAGATTGATTTATATTTGAGTTGTAATTAATTAACTCAGTTTACTGAGTTAAGTCCAGTTAAATTAGTTCCAAACTATTTGAGGAACTAATAGTGAGTTAATAGTCGGTTGATGCATTAATGCACTCAACTAGTGCTACTCCAGTTAACTGAATATTCCCTCATCAGAAACTCATGCATGTCTATTATGAGAAAGATCTAGTTGAGATTAATGTTCAGGGATAATGTACTATTAGTTGCATGTGCTTTCTCATGGAGAAAACTCATGCATGTAGTCAAGGATTTATCCTTGAGGATTGCACAGTTTTGAAGGAAGGGTTTTCCACTTGGTAAGAGGAAATCATCCACAAGGAACAATGCAAGGAAATAGGAGCTTGGAGGGTAGAGAGGAAGGCTGGAGAGAAGCCAATATTTCCTATGAGCATCTGTGAGGATTGTACTAAGAGCTGGCTAGCTGTGAGAGATAAGGCTTTGTATAATTCCTATGTATTTCCACCATGTATGATAATACAATAGTGTGGGGTTTTTAGCTGAGGCTTTCCCAAAAGTATTTTCCTGTGTATTGTTCCATGGATTCTTCTTCTTTTGGTTATATTATTTAGCTCGATCTTTGAGCTTTCACAAATTGATAGTAGAAGTAGGTTATAGTATTCTTCTTTGATTTATATTGCATTATTGGGTTAAGCTACACAGAGATTTCTACACCCTGTACACCTATGTGTATCAATCATCCCACCACACATTGTATTAGAAAAATTGTCTTAAAACATGATCATTCCTTCATGCCATATCATAAGGACATACTAATATCATGCACTTAATCAAGCGGTCAAACAATGCTTTAAGTGTACATAATGTTCAAGTGTCATACTCAATAAATTTTAGATCACTTATCTGGAGAAAATCATATTGCTAGCAAACCTCTTATTAATGCACTCACAACATTATCACAATATATTTATCATTAAGTGTAGGTGTCACCTGTGTCATTCTCTCATTGACACCTTATTTTCCATAGCCTTGGTTCATCAAGACTACATGCAATACTTTCATTGGATTCCCAATCATGCTATCAACATGCTCCTAGTTACATGTCTACCATTAATAACTATTAGTCATTTGAATCATGTTATGACAAAAGGCTACTCACTTAATGCATGCACATCCATAATTGTATGCATCTAGCATATCATTATTTAAAATATATTTGGTGGACGTGCATCTCTGAACTATTTCATCTCTTGCATTTTATCATGCCCATGCTATTATTCATCAGCTTTTGATGACTTTGCAAAACATTAAAGAAGAGTATAAACTATCAAGAGATAAGTTGATAGATTCCCCCTCAAAGTTTGGATTGCATCACCTACTCATAAAATTTTACAATCCTATTGGGTTGCTTTAGGGAATCTAGTCAACAATATGCATGCTTATCTTACCGTGTCAAACACAAATCAATATTTAAGTAACATTAGTGTATTCATATGTTTACCAAAATAATTTCACATAAAAAGATGCATGTAGTACAAAATCACCAGTCTAATTTTACAAACATCACACACTTGCACACAACAAATAATCATTCTTTAAATAACACAAAGTGTGGTATTCCACACTGTAATAGAGGTCTTAAACTTATCCTCCTAGGTCAATTAAATTCAAGTGCTGGACCTAGGCACTTTGATACTCTATATTAGAACTCTAAATCATATCTCCAAAGTTCCAGTGTAGAACCTTTTCTCTTTCATTTCATTTGTCTTGAGCCCATCTAGTGCAAGTGTTGAACCTAGATGCTCTGATACCACTTTCTGATGCTCCCTCCCATCCCCTTGGGCTATTTCTCAAGTTGTGGGAGGTGTTATGTTAAACTTAACCCAACTTCCATGGTCTCATTATGGAAATGGGGTTACAAAATTCCTTCTCAGCCAAAGTGCATGGAACTCACTTTGGACAACACCATTGCATCCAACTCATCAAGATATTTCAAGTGCTATAAATTTTATCTCAATCTAATTCTCAAATTGAAATTTATGCTCATTTGAAAATTGAGCCCCTTTCAACCCCACCACATCAGCATGCATCACCATGTGGCACTTCCAAGTGGCATATGTAGATCTACCACATCAAACAAATCCCATGTGGCTAATGCTACATCATAGAGGCATAGCACCACTGTGCCCTGCATCATTCCTTTAGAATTTACCCCATTCAAACTTATGTGGCATGACAATAACTTTCTCGTCACCTGTTTGTGAGTTTTTCCATTACACGCTCTCTGTTAGTTGTGCCATTCTTCCATGGTTATCCCAATTCAACCCTCCGTGGTACATGAGGAAATTAATATTTATGTTATGTAGAAAGAAACTTCATGTTATGTAAATTCCATCTACTGTGGATTTCCACAATTAACACTACAACCATTTTTGGGAGATTTGCGGTTTGCGGTGACATGTCACTCAACCATGTCAAATTCCATGTGAATACCAATATGTGGCATTCCCCAAGATAGGTGGCACCAAAAAACCATCGCCACATGTCTCCTTGGTGCCATATCACCCTAGCCCCCATGTCACCCACACCTACTGTGTCTTGCTGATATCATGCTGACATTAGGGTAAATTCATCCTGTATGTGGCCTCCTTTTGTGGTGCCTTGTGTTATCCAAAAACTGACCACTTGGAGATCCAAAAGGGCCCTTTCTACCTACCACATGTCATGTTGACAACATGCCATGTTAGTAGTCTTGCCATTTCACTAGTCCTTGTGGTGTCCATGTAGCACTTGCCACCTTAACCTGTGCTAGGGTCCCATAGGGCCAAGCCCCTTCATGCAAATCCAAAATTTTCTTCTTTATGAAATTTGGTTCCCTTGACATAATTTCTTCATTAAATACCATTCTCATCATCATTTCCTAAGACGTATAACTTACCGTTTCCTAACAAAAATGATTTTACATTACACTCCCGTGCCTTCTAGAAATAACACACACCCTTGTTACATACAACTTGATAAGGAAGGTGCGGCTTAATGGAAATATTCTCCATCAAATAACAGGGAAATCTTCATCCATGCTGTCCATCACCGCACTCGTTTTAAGTATTTCATGCATCCAACTCTCCAGGGGAGGCACTGCATAGATTAGTGCTAATCCCTCGGATTAATAATAATCTTATCATTAAAAATAATCATAATGATTAACAGTAATGTAATATCTCTATAGAAACCCAATTTTGTCTATACCCAGACTTGGAAATTCCATAGAACTCTCAGAGAATCGCCAAAATTTTCTGAAGAAAAACATGCTAAAAACTATGAAGCATACATGGACCAAACCCTTAATCCATATTGCCATTCAGGGCCTTATGCATAGCCATGACTTATCAATGAAACAATTGACCTGTCTACCTTTAGAAAAAAAACAAAAATGAGACTATAGGCAATATTAATCTATAAATTCAATCACAAAAGTATCACATTAATCACACAATGGATCATAGAAAAACTCCATTGGATCTACTGGTAAAGCGCATATTACAAAACAAAGACGTTCCATAGTATTAATCAATTAAGCAATCATGACCATGCCAAAGAATGAATCCTTGCACCGTAACATTTAACCATGAATAAAAAGCATTCGTTCCAACCATATAAATAATTTTACAGTTTAGTAAGGTATCAACAAGCACAAAGGCCTCTCGACCCTTCATAACCATGAGAACATATGATTACCATCTCATCAAGGCATCTAGGAATATTAAATTCCTTCGTAAATAGTACTGGTGCATATCAAACAACCATGCACAATCATGTATATAACTTTGCAAACCATGATTAGATAATAAATTATGAATTCTTACATAAATGACACATATTAATGATTGATCATAAGCACAATAAGGCATAGCATAGCATGTAGGCAAACAAGCATAAATAAGAATACTTATTTGAATATACTGAAATGGTTGGCAATTGAAGGAGGAACTTCCACTCTCCACCCAACCATAGGCTAGCTACACTACAACCTTTCTCGCTATTAACCACCCCTGAGATGGATCCAGAGTTTGAGGGAAATGATTTTACAGGGAGTGGATTCACACCATTGTGTTGAACATGATTTCAGGAGATGAAGTCCACTATTCCAATGCTTCATTAGCTCAAAAACCAACACTAAAAAGCCTATTCACTCACTGAATTTCATAGAGGTTGCAAAGGTTTAGATGAACAACTCACTCATTATAAGGCACAACCATTTGGATGAAAGACTATGTCACAAAGAGTAGGCTATAAGTTCAATGGAAATGCATAAGAAAATAGAGGAATATGACCCAACCCAGGACGACCATCCCCAATCTCCCAATGTCTATCACACCTTCTCTCTCTCTTATGGGCTCCTTAGTTCCTTCTACTCTCATGATCTATGGATGCAAGGCCAAAAATTTCCCCTCTCGATATGCGAGTTGAACCCTAGAATGGGAAATTCCTACCCTTTTGTATCGACTGGTCCAAATCATGTCCCTTCACATATAAGGAGGTGGTTCCATTTATCATGCCACCTCCTCCCTTTTCAAGTGATGGAATTGTTATACTCCACTTTTGTAACACTTGGTAATGAGATTTATCCCTTTTAGTTAAGGTTCGATCACGTTGCATAACACCTTTTAGATAACTGACCCACTGAGTGTACAAGCCATCTTGGCATTTATTCAGTTGGTATGGATCATGGATATTCAAGTAAGATAAGTAATAAAGCAAGCTTTAGACATTAAACTAAATTTAGGTAAATATAGGTGAGAAAGTAAGTTTCCTCTCATACTAAGGATTCATAAAGTTATCCAACCTTCAATTGTGTTAATTAATTAATAATAATAATTATATAATTAATTAGAGGTCCAACAAGTCATAGTCCTTCCAAAATGGAATTACAATCACAAACATCATTAAAATAAGTAGGGGTAGAACATGAGAATGTGACATATGGGGCACATACTTCCCATCTCTCTATTCCCTCAACATACTAGGGCATATGGCCACATATTTGAAATGATATTGTAAAATGCATTATCTCAAAGAGGGGAAAAATGTGGACATCGAGAACCAACTAATGCAATTTCTTACGTCTCCTAAACATAATTTCCTTCTTCCACCATAAGTAAATAATCTTTAACTAGTGGATTACTTGAAATTCTTCCAAATATTAACTAAATAATTCTTATTATTTAATTAACTCTTCTTATTCTAGTCTCCTATAATTAAATAATTGTTTTAATTATTTAATTAGTTAAATAAGTCTTCTAGAATTGAATTAAAAAATCTTTATTTTATTTTATCCTTATCCTCTTATACATATAATTCCACGATTTCTAATTTTTTAGTCTACTTCCACCTCTTAACTGCAACTCACTCCGAGTTATTTTATCATGCAATTAGTTAACCATATTATATAATTGGTAACATTTCTTAAATCAAATATTATTATTGAATAGTATCAATTGATGTTCAATCTATTGCATGCAAACCCAACCATTGATCAACGCTTGAAAAACCTATAAATGCAGTCCTCATCTCACTATCTAGGAGCAAGCATTTTTCGTATTAGAGCTATCACCCGACGACTTTGTAACCAAATAATTTCAAGTTATTTTCAAGCATATTTGAACCACCTCTTAAGTAATTTTTTTTAGCACTCAAAATGGAACACAATTAAATCAATTTATTGAAAAAATATCACATTGCTTAAGTTTTTTTTTTTTTTTTTTTTTTTTTTTTTCTTTTCTGAATTATTCACTTATAAATTCACTGTTAGCTTCGATGATAATTAAATTGTGTTTAATTTATATTATAATTTCACTCCTATTTATTAGATTTTATTCCCAAATCAAAATTCCAAATAATGAAAAATTAGATTTTATTCCCATTCAAAATTCCAAATAATGAAAATTCCAAAACCAAAACAATAATCATGAAGAAGAAACTATCTATGAGTTAGTGTATGACCTAGAAACAAAACATCTCACAAAATACATGTATGGGTGAACTTGTTCAAGAGTAGTAAAGAAAAAAACACGATGCATGTGAGAATATAGTTCCATCAAATACCTTCAATGTTTGTTGGTATCATAATGATGAATATAAAAGTACAAGTTTCCTAGGTCTGGTCTATAGTAATATCAAGAAATTCAAAAGTTTACATCACCATGTAACCTTAATCATAACTTTAACCGAGCATTTCCAAGTTCTAGCGCATAATATGTTATACATAAGTTAAGATCATATAGTTTTAATCATAAAAATTAACAAATATTCATACAACGTATCATCAATTTAATTTTGAATAATTAATTCTTAATTTTTAAATATTTATAACATGATTCTACCCATATTATCCATTCGTTTTTATCCACTTTAAATTTTGAAGTGTAAAACAACCGCTAACAAAATATAATTTTAAGAAACTTTTATATGAAAATGATCAATTTAAAAATCCTATAAAACTAACCCCTGAATTTATTTTTTATATTGATTGTGTCTATGCTTCTTCGTCAACCTGGGATGTGTGTGCACTTAAGCATCAACGGTGATCACGGTTTAATATTATTTTCATATCATTTTCTTTACCGAAGAACAGTGCCAAAAACTTTCAAATAGTTAAAATTATATATTTTTGTTATTTAAATCACAATTTTAAGTTCGTTTATTAATTTAATTTTATTAGATAAATATATTTAAGATTGGCGTGAGTTGTGCAACTATGGTATTAGTTTGAATTACTTGTTGCCAAAAGTGTTTGACTCAGTTTCCTTCCATTCCTCCTCATTCATCTATGATATTTCATCTAAGCATATATTATTTTTATAAGAGTTACACATTCATATTTTATAAGAGTTACACATTCATATTGTTCATTTTGTACAATTTTAACTTTGTTATGATGTTCGTAGATTTCTCCATTTGAATTAGTGACAATTCAACATACTTCTAACCACATAAAAACACTAAGTTTCCATAGGAGAAAATACACCCTTGATCGTTGGCATAAAGTATGTCACAACCCCACACTAGTGGCAATTGTAAGTCCACCGTGGGTGCAGTGCGACACCGACCAACCCTTTCGTTTCACCACTACTCAAGTTTACAAACTATGCCTACTCCAACACTTAGTCATTTTTTCTTCAAGTGTTTTCTTAGTGTATTTATACAGTGCAAATCATTTACTTACTTCATTTAACATTCATGTGTGATAATAATAACATGTAAACATTTACAATGCGATAGCGTAGCATAGACACAATTAAGATGGGAGGGGAAACTCCCTTAATAGTTCGCCCAACTGTTATAATATTAAAAAATACAAGTAATGATACAATGGGCCAGCCATGCCCTTGTGTTGTGCGTTGCCCTTTAATGATTACAATAGGAGTGCCATGCCCTTATGCTATGCGCACTTGTAAAATTGTTTGGTTTGTGCCCAACCTTAGTGTTGGCATACTATGGAGAAACCCTAAAATTGCACTAAAAAAACTACCCAAGTGTTCGGCCCTGCCTACGGAAACTCGACCTGTGCCCAGTTTGCCCGTGCCCCCTTCCTGCGGAAGCTCGACCTGTAAACACATTGCCTGTGAAAACTCGGCCTGTGCCTAGACTGCCGAAACATGTTGCCTGTGGAAGCTCAGCCTACCCAAGCGTGCCTTAACTCAATTCTGCCTTAGCGAATTTTCCTTTTCCTCCTGTGGTCAACGAACCTTATTAGACTCATGCCTTTGCAATTTTTCTCTTTTCTGTTTTGGTTGAACTTCTTCTTGGTCAAGTTCGATCTGCCTTGAATGAATGACACTTCACATTTATTTATATGCCTTCCACCCAAGTGGATTACCAAAGGTTGTGTATGTTTAGCTCATGGGTCGGCTTGAATGTTGGCCAACCTGCCTAATCGATGTGTTAAACACGCCTTCACTTGCTTCCTTTGTGCCGACCTTTGCCTCGCATTTGAGTGGATTCCCTTCGCTAGGTCCACACACTCCAGCATGTCTACACGCTGCCTTGGTTGCTTGCCCATCCGCACGTCGTTTCTGCACGAACATCTGCACGCCCATCTGCATGCCCATTCGCACACCCTGCCCAATCGCTACAAGCACGCGCTCACCTCGTTGGGCGAGCACCCATCACTATGGGCCTTCCCACCACTATGACTCGTTGCATGTCACACACTTGTAGCACAGGCGCACACGCCTCAACTTGCTTCGGTTAAATGTGCCCACCCGACTCGCCTGCGATGTTTTCGCCTCTCACTGGTGCTCGCCAAATTGAGGCCCTAACATCTTCCCCCACTCTAAAAAGGTTGTCACCCTCAACAATACCATCTCGACAAACTCCATCGCCATGACCAAATGTCACAACGAGTCACCAGCTCCAACATCAAATATCCATGTTGCATGAACTCTCTGCCTCCATTGCACAAACCTCCATCAAAGTCAATGACTCTATGTGGGAAAGGCTCCTCAATCCATGGTCATTAGTTGCAACTTGTCACAATCCTCCATACTGCTTCATCTCGTGGAAGGATGCTCCCTCCAACTAGGCTACATAGTACAGTCACAACTCATATTGTGTCGATCCACCATTTATCGTCATCATGTGAACTGCTGCTGCAATAATCCAACTCGACTATGCCATGCATCCATGCACTTGGATGCCCCATGACTCAAACTAGTTCGGTATCTAATCCAACCATCGCACTCAAACCATGAGAATGCACCTCCTCATGCCTTCGTTAGTTGTTTCTCCAACATTTTGTCACATTGTGACCTCGATCAAGAAATCTCCCCACCAATCCAAAGCTCAATGTGCCATATCCAAGTCCATGAAGAAACTCCATCTCATCTGCGATATGCTTCCCATCAATGCTATCAAAGGGAAATTCTACACTTGCCTCATAATCTCATCCATGTTCTACCCATGGCCTTAGACCAACAACCTCCATGTCCATGAAAAATGGTTAAGTCTCATCAACTCAACCCATGCCTAAGTGCTCCCACCAAGGAACCTCCATCATTGCAACTCTATCCAAATCCAACTGGTGTCTCGCCTCTATCGCAACCATCAAGCCACTCCTCATGAACATATCCCATACTTTATCCAAGGTATGCATCCCATACCGCATCATATTCAAGTTTCAAACTGACCTTAGCTCCTTAATGAACTAGATACTCCACGACCACTGTAGTATGAGGTATCCATCGGCTGCAACTCTCTCAAGTCATCATAAGCCCCTATGAAGCCCCATCCAACACTTCTGCAGGTACACTTGTGTTAGTTACAAGCTCCATCACAAGTTTCCTCCGCCCTCTCCGTCATATGAATACTCTCATAGGTTGCCCATGTCTTCCTCCATAAATGACCATGGCCTTGCTATTCAAATGTTCCCAACATACCCATCGGTCTATCTACAAAATGTCCTCATGTCACGTCAGCAATTCCATCCTGCTCACATCCTTTCCTTGGCACTTCCCCTTGATGTGAATATGTGACATCTCTACAAGTGCTCTTTTCTTGATTCCTTTGCATGAAGTCTACAATGCTCATCCTCCTTTAATTTAATGCCCATGACTTCAGCTATCCAATTCGTCTAATTCAACAAACCCAACGTAACTTCAGTCATCGCATCCTTGTCTTCGTTAAGGTTAGTGCCCTTGGATGCCCTTTCCTCATATTGTATTGCCGGTCCCTTCCATAATTGTTGTCTCCCCCACTAAAGGTTCACCCAAGACTGCTTCTTGGCCTCAACGAAACAACAATGAAGAATTCCACCCAAATCATGTGTATCGTATCCTCTTCACCTCAGTTTGGTGTGTCCTTCCTTCGTTCTATCCATGATTCATGCCACACACTTAGCCAATTATCCATTCGACTAACCATGACTCATTCGTCGTAAAGTCCATAATGTTCCACCCTTGTCATAGGCATCTGCAACTTCTGCTCTAAGGTTGCATACTGCCCAGACAAGTTCCGCAACAAACAACGTTCCTTGCTTCCCAACTACACAAGGTATTATCCCAATTATCCATCAAATGTCTACCTATCGCATTGAAAAACAAACACTTCCTTCGCCCATTTCTACATATGGCCCATCTTCTAAAGATATGAAATAAAAGATACAAAAATACTTACATTTTCATGAGCTCTCTCCATGTGAGTGCCTCCTTCCTTCAATGGCTGCATTGTGCATGAATCTGGTTCAACCTAGGCAAGTAATGTTGTCCCAAATTCCTCCTCTTCCACTGGAACTTCCACAACACATTCTTCTTCACATATTGCAACTCCATCTTCATCACAGTCAAAAGCTTCATCCTACTCCACTACCCATACAAGTCGAAGAAGCTCTCTTTTAACTTCATTTTCCAAAACTTCAAGTTCAACCTGAATCCTTGGTTTCTCTTCTTTCATTCGTTTCAACCTATATAAGGTATGCAAGAGTCTCCCATGGCACTCTAGCCCACTTGCCATCGTTTTTCTGTTCAACTCGACCTTGAATTGTTGCCTTGTCCCTGCCAAATTATGTCGCACTCCGACCTACTTATGCTAAGGCCACTTTCTAAAAAATGGGCTCTAGTACCACTTGTCATGGCCCCATGCTAGTGGAAACTCTAAGTCCACTGTGGGCACGATGCGAAACCAACCAACTCTTTCGTTTCACCACTACTCAAGTTTACGAACTACGCCTACTCCAACACTTAGTCAGTTTTTCTTCAAGTGTTCTCTTAGTTTATTTATGCAACATAAATCATTTACTTCCTTTAAAATTCATGTGCAATAATCTTAACATGTAAACATTTACAATGCGATATCATACAGTAAACACAATTAATATGGGAGGGGAAACCCCCTAAGTAGTTTGCTGATCTGCTATAATCTTCAAAAATTACAAGTAATGATACAATGGGCCAACCATGCCCTTGTGTTGTGCACTGCCCTTCAAAGGTTACAACAGTGGTGCCATGCCCTTACACTATGCGCACTTGTAAACCTGTTCGGTTCATGCCCAACCTTAGTGTTGGCGCACTGTGTAGAAACCCAAAGATTGTGTTGACAAAACTACCCAAGTGTTCGGCTCTGCCTGCAGAAATGCGATCTGTGCCCAATCTTCCCATGCACCCTACCTATGGAAACTCAACCTGTAAACGCATTGCCTGCAGAAACTTGGCCTGTGCCCAGACTGCCCAAACACACTGCCTGCGAAAAGTAGCCTGCGCAACCATGCCTTAACTCGGTTATGCCTTAGAGATTTTTCCTTTTCCTATTACGATCAGCGAACCTTGCTAGGTTCATGCCTCCACAATTTCGCTCCTTTCTATTTTGGTCGAACTTCTTCTTGGTTGAGTTCAAGCTGCCTTGAACAAATGACACTTCACTTTTATTTATATTCCTTCTGCCTAACTGGGTTACCAAAGGTTGCATTCGTTCAGCTCATGGGTTGACCTGAACGCTGGCTGACTTGCCCAGCTGACGTGTTGAAAGCCCCTTCACTTGATGCCTTTGAGCCAACCTTTGCCTCGCATTCGGGTGGATGCCCTTCGTTGGGTCCACACACTCTTGCCCATTCGCATGCTGCCTTGGTCACATGCCCATCCGTACGACTGTTTGCATGCCCTGCCTAGTCACTACATGCACATGCTCACTATGTTGGTCAGGCGCGCCCTTCGCTATGGGTGCACCCACCCCTATGAATCGTCACACGTCACACACTTGCAACACTAGTGCATGCCCATCAACTTGGTTCGGTTAAACACTCCTGCTTGAATCACCTTCAATTTTTTCACCTCTTACATGTGCTTTCCAACTCGAGGACCTAACAAAGTGGTTGCTATGGTTTGTGTGTGGAATAAAGGATGTGCGAAAGAGGGGTATGTGTGAGAGAATGTGTATGCAAAGCGATATTTGCATGTGTGGAGCAAGGAACACAAACTTTCTTCTACACACATGAAATTATTTTGACTTTAAAATAATATTAAAGATGAAATATTAAAATTATTTTATGAGTTAATCCTAGTGCTTTAATATCATTATTGGAATGGAATTACACAATGGTAATAAGAAAAATATGTATTTCCATTCTTCCAACGATGTCATTTGACAATGCTGGATTAGAGAGCATCATTTAAACCACACTCTAAGCTCAATGCTCTGTGCAAAAAATGGAAATATACAATGATTGGGTTCAAGTTCCCAATTTTAATACAGACACTAATACAACCTGTGCATTATTCCACTACAAATCAATTAGGAAATTAATTTGTTTCCAAATACAATGTTGATATAACTTCTGCAGTAAAAATGTTTTAGAAATTGATGGGTAGATATACCATATCAATGTGCCTTCTAAGTAGAAACTTAATTCAAGTATTGGGTACAAAGCATTCTCTTTATTCCTATACAATATCCATTTCAACGCGATAAGGTGCAACTATGAACACATTAGCATATTAATCCTGCCATTTCCATTTAAACTTTCCTTTTATACCATTACGCATCTATGTCTTTGTGTGATTAAAAGGGTGTCAGAGATCTAGATATTATATTTCTACCCTAGAAAGTATCTTTATCCTTGAGATAGATTAAGAAAAAAACTTAATTTGTAGAGATTCATCACCTACGTTGTTATATTTTAAATTGAATGGAGTTTCTTGATAACATTAACTAAACTAGTAACTAGACCTGCCAGTAAAATGCCTTTTTGATCCTCAAATATTGTGTCGTAAAGTGAAGGCCCATTAATGTTACCGACTTACTAGATGCGTGGCATGTCTTTCCCTGGTCCCATTATGTGGCATCACTTTGTTGGGTATCAGATAGGCTATGTTATCTTTTAGAGGAAACCCAGTTATGGGAAACCCTCCAAGGTAACCTCAAACCTCTTTTAGGTTGAAAGCTGGCCCTTCAACCAGGAGAGGGATCTCTCCCTAAAAATAAACTACACTAGGTCACTGTAGTAGTAGGTTTCATAATTGAGTTATGTGGCCAGATTTAGTGCATAGAATGAAATTTGGTTGGGATGTATATAAAACACACCATTGGGCATGGAGTCCAGTTTTATCAAATGACGCTACAGATATAATGAGCAGGACACAAAAAGCAGGGTAGTAATAACTCCTTTGACAATTTGAGAAATTTAGAAGAAAAAGACTGAAAGGAAAAAAGAAGTATATCTGATAGGAAACGTAAGTACTAATTACTGAGAAATACAAGAAAAAATCATTAATGAATCCCAATCTCAAATACTAACATTTTTCAGCCCTGAAGAATACTTTTCATAACAAAGAAATAACGGACAAGGAACTACAACACATGAATTTTCTGCAAATGTTCATCAAATTGTAATATATTTAAGATATTCTCAAATAACTAGAATGCTAAATGTCTTTTTAAACAAAAGCCAACCCCTCTTCATTCTTCAAAAAATGTCTTTATAGGAAAGATTGCAAACTAAAACAAGTTTCTAGCAAAACTTAATTACAAAATCTAAAAATAATAATGTACTTTTTCAAATACATGCATATAAGAAACATTCTAATCCTATCCGCATATATATATGATGCTGTTTATGGAGTCATGGTTGGAGATAAGGATCAACAAGTTGAATTTGGTGAGGTGGCATCCTAGTCAATAACTGTCCATGAGATTTTTCCTCACGAAATCCTGAAAAATAGGGTCCAGTGATCCTTTGGAAAATACAAAACGATGATATATGTTAGAACTGGAGAGAGGTATTTCTAAATAGGTCTCTTATGGAAAAAACCTCTTTTGGTTTTGAAATATTCATCCTCATTTTTTCCGGATATTATTTTGAAAACAATTACTAAAACAAGATTGCAAAATCCTTAAAAAAACCTTTCAAATATCCCTTTGAATATTTTAAACCGTAACACCTGTTAGAAACTGAGGGAGGTTTTTATAAATGGGTCCATTGTGGACAAAAACCATTTTCAGTTTCATAAAATTAATTCTAATTTGTCTGGAAATCATGCCCTAAATTATTGTTGTACATGAAAAAAAGAGTTTTTTAACTGGCCATTTTTATAGAAAAACGTTGGTAACCCTGTCGTCAGCGAATTTCTTCTGAAATCATTATCAGAAAATTAAAGGATTGATAGCTCCGCTATCGATGATTTCCCTGTTTATTACAAATAAAATGCTAACATTGAAACTGTTAGCATTTTTTGTTTTTTTTAAAACATAGT
>APFE030298243.1:3190-30596 GCA_000404065.3 Pinus taeda
AAATTATTTTAATAAAAACTTTAAAAAAACTTAGAAAATTCTTTTTTAAATGTTATAAAATGCTTAGGTTTTAGGGTTTAGGGTTTAGTGTTTACAACACTTTAGTAAATTCTTTTAATAAAAACATAAAAGAAGGTTACAAAACACTTTTTAAAATGTTATAAAATGCTTAGGATTCAAGGTTTAGGGGTTATGACACTTTAGTATATATTTTTAATAAACACTTAAGAAAGTTACAAAACACTTTAAAAAAGTGATAAAATGCATAGGTTTTAGGGTTTAGGGTTTAAGGTTTACAACACTTTAGTAAATGATTTTAATAAACGTTATGATAGTTACAAAACACTTGTTAGAAGGTTATAAAATGCTTATGGTTTAGGGTTTCTGGTTTACCATTTATAATACTTTAGCAATTGCTTTTAATAAAAACTTAAAAAAAGTTACAAAATGCTTGTTAAAATGTCATAAAATTCTTATGACTTTGGGTTTAGGATCTAGGTTTAAAATGTTATAAAATGCTTACGGTTTAGGGTTTACGCTTAGTGTTTAGGATTTAAAATGTTATAAAATGATTAGGGTTTAAGTTCTATAAGATTTCACCATATTCTTTTTATAAACACATAAAAAAAGTTACAAAACACTTGTTAAATTATTATAAAATGCTTAGGGTTTAGGGTTATGGTTTAAAATTTTATAAAATTATTAGGGTTTATGGTTTATGGTTTATAACACTTTAGTAAATACTATTAGGGTTTAGGGTTTATGATTTATAAAACTTTAGTAAATGCTTTTAAGGTTTTTGGTTTTAGGTTTTAGTTCTAAGGGTTTATGGTTTACAATACTTTACTAAATACTTTTAATAAAAAGTTATAAAAAAGCTACAAAACGATTTTTAAAATGTTATAAAATGCTTAGAGTTTAGGGTTTATGGTTTATAAAACTTGAGAAAATTATTTTAATAAGAACTTAAAGAAAAGTTAAAAAATTTTCATTAAAATGTTATATAATTCTAAGGGTTTAGGGTTTAACAATTAAAGATTCGTTGCCATTTTCAAAAGTGTAACTCCTATCAAGATGGAAGACCTCGCTATTCTTAATATGTGGGCACACACATTTTCATTTGCACTTTTATGGTTTATATGGCTACACTAATTCCCCTTCATTTTAAATATTTGTTGCTTTTAAAACTTTTTAAACCAAACTTTACAAATTTGTCAAGATGCTTTGCAATTTAAAAAAAGTAAAAGAGAATAATATTAATATCGAGTAAATCTCATATAACTATTAGATAAAATTAAAAATAAATAACATAATATGGTATGTCCAGAAAATGCTCCAATCATCAAGCCTTTCAGCATAGTGTTTCCAACATCCTAAAAAATAAATAAAATATTAAAATCCGAATTGAATCCACAATACCTAATTATGTGAATAAATAAAAAATGGTAAAACCATGAATGAAGCCATATTTGCAAGATGTGCGTTTGGAAGGGTATGAGAAAAAATCAAGCATTAATGAAAATAACAACTGAAAAAAAAAAAAAAAAACCTACACAAAAAAAGAATCCACCCAACAACCTATTTTCAAAAAGGCGATGATTCAATTGAAATTAAAAAAAAACACGAACTCTAAAATTGAAGACAGAGCAGGTATTTTGTCTACGGTTCCAGAGGAACTATATGCAATAAAACTCTTGTAGCCATTGAAGGGTGTTGGGGAATCCCTACATACACATATATTAAGTCTTATCATTTTTCAAGCATCTTCATCCTCCTCTATCCATATCACGTCTAGCTATGCTTGTGTGCGTTTGGATGTCTGTGTGGTTTGAGATTGGTTCTAGCTGTGTCTAGGTGCAGGTCGAGTTCATGTTTGAGTCAGTCATGGTTGTGTCAGATAGAGGAGGAGGTTGAGGTTGGCAAAAGAAGGGCAGGGTAGGTGAGCTGCTTAACAATTTTTTGGGTTCATAGAGATCAATTATATCGACAGGGCAAGGAAGTTGAGTTTCTTAACAGTTTTTTGGGTTCATCGAGATCAATTATCTCTTAGGAATGGTATGCATCAAATTCTATTTAATTTCAGTACAGTCTTTTTGTTCATCTATGTGCTCTGTTGTGATAACTAATTCCATTTCATAACCTTGTATTTTTTTTTGTTTAGGGATATGAATGAAAATAAAGAAATAGGTGGTTGACGTTGCTGTTGTTCAAAACCTACCTCGTAGATCCTAATTATCTTGCTGAAGAGATGAAATTGAATCCCAATTCGAGGTATGTAGAGATGGTTGTGTCTGTGTATGTCTCCTTTGAATTAGTTTAAGGCTTTGCTTCCACCTCAAAAATTTCTCATAGATTTATTTTTTTCTTCAATCGGCCTCCTCAATAATTTCTATTACATTTTCCTTTTCCTTCATCACTTCAATCGATCTCTGGCTTTAGCTTCACAAATTTACCCCATCCCCTATGAATTCAAGCGTCACTGGCTTTTTGAATCACTTCCCATAGCTCTATATTTGGGTTTAATTGGTCTATGGCTCTATGGCTCTAGCTTCACGAATTTATCCCATCCCCTACAAATTCAAGCATCACTGCGTTTTTGAATCACTTCGCATAGCTTTGTATTTGGGTTTAATGTGCTGTGTATTAGTTTGGTTTAGTTTGTGGTTCTCCGGTATAAATTCTTCTTTATTAGTTTAACCCATGCTAGTTTAATTTAGTTTGTGGTTCTCCGGTATAACCTCTTATTTATTAGTTTAACCCATGCTTTCTTTTGGACATAACTTGGTTTCTGTGTATTGGTTCTCTGGTATAACTTCATCTTTATTAGTTTAACCCATGCTTTCTTTTGGACATAACTTGGTTTCTGTGTATTGTGTTATTTGTTCATTTAACCCGTGGGTTTTTTCCCTTTTGAGTATAACTCATATTGTATGTTGTGTTGTGTATTGGTTCAACCTGATCTTTTTGGCTTTAACGTGTTGCGTATTGCGCCGTATGCACCAGCCATAGATTTAAGGCTCGGTTTCCTCAATAATTTGTTATACCCTTGTGCCATGTGCATGAGCTGGATTTAAGGCTTTGTTTGTTGAAATATAATTCCAACTGTAGCGTATTGTTTTGAAAACCACCAGTTTATCCCCCGCACCACTTTTGTCGAATGCTGGTATTTGATTGGAAGGCAGCGAGCATATGGGTCTGCTGACACGTGGCCACAAGCACTATTGCAAAACCACCATTCCCTGTTGTGTAAAGTCCGTGCAATTGGAACCTCTGGGGAATTTCTGCCAACCGTTTGTTTAAAGAGGGCAAGATCTATGATTTTGGTAGCGACACATTTTTTTGAAAGGACCTTCAGATGACGGCCAAGACCGTATGAGAAATAAATTTACCGCCATGCGATGTAATTAATAAATGTACTCTGGTTAGTAAACATAGGTAAAAAGCCTTTAATTATTTTTTTTTTTTTTTTTCACGGGGGTATTTTTGTTTTATGTTGCCCGTTGACTATGTTCTGTTTAGTATTATGTTTTTTGTTGGAAAAGAGAGGTTAAGATGCAACAGTGCGCGAATGAAGAATAATTTTTACACAACAGTGTAACTATATACAGCAGGTTGAATGTAATTTTTGTTTGGTAATGCACAGCAGTGCAGACACAGCAGTGTAAAAGAAATTTGCAAGCAAAGAAAGTGTAATTTTTTTTAGAAGAAATAGAGTATTTTCAAGAAGAGACAGTGAAGTTTTTTTTAACTGCAACTGAAGCAGTTATGTTGGTGAAATCCCTCTGTTAGAGGAAGATGTTTTTGTAACAGTAATTTTTTTTATTGATGAATACAAAGTTTTTATTGTTCATGTGAAACACTCTGTTTTCCCAAAACAATTTTAGCTTCCCTATGTTAAGATCATGTATTAAAACAGAGCATTATTTTTTGTTCAATTTTTGTTCTGAATTTATTAGAAATTCCCAACTTGGTACCAGAGCTTGTTCAGGCTCTTTGAAGGTATCAAAGGAGTTGAAGGAAGGATTTCTTGTTGCAACAACTTCTCCAGCAGAGTGAAGACTCAGTCAAGAAAGATCCAAGGTATTTCTCACATTTTTTCTGTGTTACTGTTGAGAACAATCAGCTATTTTAAATACATAGTGAAGTATTTTGAAGCATATTTAAGAGTGCAAGAGTGGCTCGAGTCAACACTAGCATGGGTATCTATAATACTCAGGTCCCACAATTTAATGGGAAAAACTATGACGATTGGGAAATAACTATGAGAGCTTTGTTTGCTTCCCAAGACTTATGGGAATTTGTTGAAGATGGCTTTGAAGAACCAGCAGATGAAGATGAGCTTAATAATTTAACTTAGGCAGAGAAAGAACTGTTGAAGAGATATAAGAAGAAGGATTCTAAAGGCCTCTACCTTTTGTATCAAGAAGTGCATGAGAGTGTGTTTCCAAGGATAGCAACAGACAAGACGTCCAAAGAAGCATGGAAAACTCTCAAGATAGCCTATAAAGGCATGGAGAAAGTGAAGACAAAAAAACTATAGTTGCTGAGGAGAGATTTTGAGAATCTATGCATGAAGGAGTTAGATAATATTGACTCATTATTCACACAAGTGATTGGTCTGGTCTCACTAATAAGGTCTCATGGAGAGATTCTTGAAGAAAGGAGGATTGTGGAGAAACTATTGAGGGTCCTACCATTAAAGTTCGATGTGATTGTCACCACCATAGAAGAGACGAACGATCTCACAAACTTGGTTGATGAAATAAATGCATCACTGATAACACATGAGCAGAGATTGAGTAGAAATGAAAACTCATCTCTAGAACATACCTTCAAGACCCAGATGTCCTTTGGAAGAGGAAAAGGTCAAGGCAGAGGAAACAAGAGATGAAGAGGCAGAAGCCAAAATAGAGGTGGAAGGAACAGTCCAGTAAATGCTGAAGGAAGAGGCAGCAATCCAAATCAGAACCAAGGCCAAGGAAACAACCATCAAAGTTGATGACATCATGCTCAAGGACAAAGGTATGAAAAATCCAATGTTCAATGTTACTATTGTAATAAATATGGGCATTATGAAAATGAATGTAGGAAGAAGCAGCATGATATGAATAATAGAACTAGTGAAAATCTCACTAGAGAAAATATCAGCCAAGATAATTTGTTTTTAAGCTATAATGTGGCTGAAAGAAAGGGTGAAGAGGTATGGTTTCTAGACTCCGGTTGCTGTAACCATATGACAGGAAACACAACCCTGTTTTCTAAGTTAGATAAAAGTGTGAAGTCACAAGTCACACTTGGGACTGATAGTAAAATTTTTGTTATGGGAAAAGGAGATGTAAAAGTCTTAACAAGGAAAGGTGAAAAGAAAACCATAGTAGATGTCTATTATGTTCCTGGAATGAAATGTAACCTCCTAAGTATTGGACAACTTGTTCAAAAGGGTTACAATGTTTTCTTTGAGAATGATGTATGCACCATCATGGATAGACCACCCAGCAAACGATGTATTGCTAAAGTGAAGATGACGAGGAACAGGATGTTCCCTCTAAGAATGAAGGCAGATTTGAAAGATGGAGTAGAAGTAGCATCAGTTACACAAGAGGCTTTCCAAAGAAAACCAAAAGATGAAAATTTGTTGTGGCACTTGAGATTCGTACATCTTAACTTTGGAGGTCTTAACTTGTTGAATAGAATAGAAATGGTAAAAGGATTACTATTCATAGAGAAACCAAATAGCCTTTGTGAAGGTTGTATCTTGGGGAAACAACACAGAGAAAGTTTTCCATCAAGGAAAAGCATAAGGGCAAAAGTACCCTTAGAGATTGTCCACTCAGACTTATGTGGACTGATTCAAACTCCATCATTTGCAAGCAACCAATATTTTCTAACATTCATTTATGATTTTAGTAGAAAAACTTGGATCTATTCCCTGAAGAACAAAAGTGAAGTGTTTGAAAAATTTCACAATTTCAAAGCACTTGTAGAAAACCAAAGTGGGTTGCATATCAAAGTTTTAAGAACTGATAGAGGAGGTGAGTATATCTCCAAAGAATTTCTACGTTTTTGTAGAGAAAATGGAATTCATAAGCAGTTTACCACTAGGTACACTCCGCAGCAAAATGGAGTTGCCGAAAGGAAGAATATGACAATCATGGATATGGCGGGGAGCATGTTAAAGGCAAATCATTTGGCAAATTATTATTGGGCTAAAGCTGTACATTGTGCAGCGTACATTTTGAATAGGTGTCGTACAAAAGCAGTGATGAAAAGAGTGCCGGAAGAAGCATGGAGTGGGAGAAAGCAAGGAGTCACCCACATGAAAGTTTTTGGATGTATGGCTTATGCACACATTCCAGATCAGCTAAGGAAGAAGTTGGACAGTAAAGGGGAGAAATGTATTTTCATGGGATACAGTGAGGAATGCAAAGCTTATAGGTTGTATAATCCATCCACCAAGAAGTTTTTTGTGAGTAGAGATGTTCAGTTCATTGAGGAGGAATCTTGGAATGGAAGCATAGAGAAAACAGTGAATGTTAAAAGCTCTTTGTCAGATGATGAAGATGATGAGGAGATGGCTTAAATACATCCCCAAACAGCAGCACCAACACAAGGGCAGCAAGAGACACCCTTGAGGAGAAATCAACGTGCTTCTCCAAGCACACCACAAGGAGGAAATTCAAGTTCTTCTTCAAGCACTTGTACGCCAAATGAAAGAGGTAACAAGTTCAGATATTTAAGTGACATTTATGAACAAGAGGAAACAAATGAAGGTATGAACTCTTTGTTTGCTTTATATTGTCATGTTGATGACCATGTTCATTTCGAAGAAGCAATTAAAGATAGGAAATATATAGAAGCTATGGATGAGGAGATCAATGCCATAGAAAGAAACAAGACATGCGATTTAGTTGAACTACGAAAAGCAAAGGAAGTCAGTGGAGTTAAATGTGTTTACAAGACCAAGAGTAACGCTGAAGGAAAAATAGAAATACACAAGGAAAGACTTATTGTCAAAGGATATAAGAAGTAGTATGGGAGAAACTATGAGGAAACTTTCACAACAGTTGCTAGAATGGAAACCATGAGAGCAGTGATGTCGATAGCAGCAAAAAATAAGTGGAAAGTTTACCAAATGGACGTGAATTCAACATTCCTAAATGGAGTGTTAAAGGAAGAGGCTTACATTGAACAACCTCCAAGCTATGAAAAGAAAGGCCAAGAGCACAAAGTGTGCAGATTGAAGAAAGCTCTTTATGGGTTGAAGCAAGCACCAAGACCGTGGTACAATAGGATAGATTCCTATCTACTGGAAAATGGATCCGAAAAATGTGAGGGAGAACCCACCCTCTACATCAAAGAAAAGGATGGTAAAATACTAATTGTTTTGCTATATGTTGATGATGTTACTTTCACAGGTAATGATGATTATCTTATTGAAAATTTCAAAACAGTCATGAAAGAAGAATTTGAAATGATTGACATGGGATTGCTAAGATACTTCTTAGGAATAGAAGTAGAACAAAAGGGAAATGGGATTTTTATCTTACAACCGAAATATGTTAATGAAGTGTTGGAAAGATTTAATATGTAGGAGAGCAAAGCAGCAATCACTCCCACAGTGATGGGATTAAAACTCAGCAAAGAGAAAAACATCAAGGATTTTGATCCTAGTTTGTAACTGAGCATAGTTGGAAGACTCATGTATTTGACTGCAACTAGGCTGGATATAATGCATGCTGTTAGTTTAATTTCCAGATCCATGGAGAGGCCAAAACAAGGACATTGGCAGGTAGCGAAAAGGATTCTGAGGTATGTTAAAGGTACTAAAAGGTTTGGCATTTTATATACTCCTTCAGAATGTTCAGATTTAATTTGATACATTGATAGTGATTGGGCTCGAAGTGTATATGATTGGAAAAGCACATCCGGTTATGTTTTCCACATGAGTTCAGGAGCCATTTCATGGGCTTCTAAAAAACAATCTATTGTAGCGTTGTCTACAGCAGAGGCAGAATATGTGGCATCTACAGCAACAGTGTGTCAAGCAATTTGGATGAGAAGAATGTTAAGGAGTTTGTGTAAAGAGAAAGAAAAAGGAATTGTGATTTTTTGTGACAATAGCTTAGCTATTGCATTATCCAAGAATTTTTTGTTTCATAAGAGAATGAAACACATTGACACAAAGTTTCATTACATTAAGGAATTGGTAAACAATGGAGAAATTATTTTAAAACATTACAGAACTCAGGAGCATGTTGCAAAAATTCTAACCAAGCCATTGGGACAGAAACGTTTTGAGTTTTTGAGGAAATGTCTGGGTATGAATGATAACCCAGCAGTTGAAAGTAAAGAGGAGTGTTGAAATATAATTCCAACTGCAGTGTATTGTTTTGAAAACCACCAGTTTATCCCCCACATCACTTTTGCCGAATGCTGGTATTTGATCGGAAGGCAGCGAGCATATGGGTCCGTTGACACATGGCCACAAGCTGTGATATACCCGTCAAAAGTAAAAACATTTTTTTTTGTTTTCTTTTCCTTACATTTACTTGTTTAATTTGGGAAATAATTACACGGGAAACTTTGTAACTATATTGCATTTACATTGATTAAATTAAATCATGCTACGATATCAATAGTCTAACCATATTACGATGTCAATGGTCTGGATTACATAGATTAAACTGGTTGATGAAATGGTAATAAATGTCTGGAAAATATATATATACAAATTGTTTATGTCTATCCCAGATCCTAATCCTCGGGATCCTCCTATGGTACTGTGATGAATTATATGCATTTATGTGGAGGCGATTTAACATAGATGTCGCATGTTGTTTTCCAACTCAGTCTGGGGTTGAGTACTACGGGAAACTTCACCCGTAGTCGTTTTCCGGCAACAGGCCTGGTTATGAATGAATTACGGTATCCTCTTGCCCTCCACTTGGGATAAGAATGTGCAGCTGGCCGCCATTCATGCCTCGCTGCCAAGTCGATTCAGTACTTCAACTACCCAACCGAGGTATAAACTTATTGCACCTGGTATCTGGTACACTCCATTTCTTGAAACGGCGGCATCCCTCGTGCTCATCCTAGGGTAGGGATGAAAGACTCCAGATCAATGATCGTTGATCCTCCAGGTGGGCATCATACAGTCTACAGGGTATTTTAGCGATAAGATTTTCTTGTTTACCTCCAGTTTATTTGCCAGAACAAATTTCGGCTCTAATTATTGAACTCTTGCACAGCAAAGCCCCGCCTCTACATACCAGTCCGTAATGGACGAAGGGCTCTGCTTCCTGGCTAAACCATTGTAAACGCTTCTCAATTCTCAGATAATTTATTTTTCATTTCATATTCCTCTGTTAAGGATTTTTCTTATTTAGGTGTGATGGTTTACTGTCGCAGGTGTTGAGTTTTGGTGTTGGGCTCCACGTTTGGCAACAACCACACAACCCTTCTTACCCAGTCCACCTTCCAGGTGACAGGTGTTCGCTACACAGTGCGTTTCTTCCTTTTCGTTTTACGATTGCATTCTGGGGAACGAATGAAGTCCGTTCTCCTTCTTGGCAGGCTATCCGCCCTTGCCTGGGTTATGAAGTCTACCAATGGTTCTTCATTTAATCTTCAATGAAGTCTATGCAAGCACGCTGTTTCTTTTTTCTCTCTATTTTCGTGTAGAGGAGCTGGGTTCCGCCCAGGCAGTTTCATAATGAAGCCCTAACTGGGACTATGCCCGGCTTCTAGTTATCAATGTAATATGTTTTAGAGCCGAGGGATATCCGTACGGTGAACCACTGTGTAAGGCTTTAACTGTATACTGATATTACGTTTACTAGCTGTGTATGACACGAACTCCTAATCTTAATATTATTTATCCGATGGGTATATGCATTATGGAGTTTTCTATGAATGTTTGGGCTTGTACATTTGGTTTTTCTGTGGCATAGGATAATTAAAGCTTTTGGTTATTGCATTTAATGGCTTGTAGTTAATAACCATTATATCCTTACCCCATACAATTTCTGAATGATTTCTGACCAGAAATGCAGAACAGGAGTAATGAGATTCACTTCTTTCAATCAACTGAAGATCTAACAATTCTTGAATCTGCTTTCTCATTTCTCTTTCTTCAGCAGGGGTGCATGGTATCAATTTACCGGTTACCCCATTATCATGCAGTGTTATTATTTCTTGTCGTGGACTTTCTGTAGTCCAAAATGCCTGAGGGTTGTTAGGGCAACATTTTAACAATTCTTCATGTAGACTGGTTTGTTCAACAGACCAATTGGGATCTCTATTGGATTTTTGAGTAGGTTGTGATTTAGCCTCATATATCATGAATACTTCCTTCCAATCATGAGACTCATTCTTTTATTTCTTAGAACCTACCTTCTTTTTACTCTGCTCTTTTCTAGCTTCTGAGTTTGCCATTGTTAACCTTGGAACAGCTACTGCTTTCTTCTTAACATTGCAAATAATTTTATCTTCACTTATTGTTACAGGCAGTACTAAATTAATAAATGGCATGCCTAAAAATAGACTTGCTACTTAATACGCTCTTACTGTTCAGTCTTTTTTGTAATCATTAATGGAAATATTTATCTCGCGTTTGCTTGGCCGAAATATGTGTTCATGTTTTTGCTTTGTTTTCTTTTAAAATATTGAGGGTGCTGACTTCGGGATGTAAAAATCCTTGTCGGCATACCCTGCTCTAACCATGTCGATCTACAGTTTTCTGCTGACCAAAAGGTTCTGGTTATAACAACATCTTAAGAGGCTAGGCATGTCAGAGACATGCATGCTAACCCTACTGAGCCGATAGCTCAGAGGTCTTTTCCTTTCTCAAGTTGCTTCACCGAGATGTTGTATACTCATGATGGGGATTTACGACCGCTGTCAAATTGTTGGTTCAATGTATATATGGTTCTTTTTCCAGCTCTTGCCGCCATGCTGCCATTTTTCCTTGTTTCTTTACCAGTATTTATGGAGATTCGTATATGTTCAAATATGTAGAGATGTACATTGATTTGGTTAACTACCACCTGTTAAAGCAAAGGTTATATAACAATCGATATTTATTCATCTGTAGCTTCTGTTGTAATTTTCACTTACAGAATAGTTTCAGGAAAACTGTGGTAATTCTTCCTGTATTATTTCCTTCGGTTATATTTACGTATAGGTTCCAATTTAATGCCAAAAGTATCTTACCATTATTATGCTATTTATGACTTGAATTACTTCAGATATTTCCTCTGAGATTTCTAACACAGTTTTTCTAACTATTATGAACTTATTTATCATTATAGCATATACAGTCCATTGAAATCTCCACTTATGCATACCTGGTTAGAGGCAAACCTCTTAGTGCTCTTGTCTACCACCCGACCTTAGGAGAGTCCTCCTCAACCTTCCACCCCCAAGCACTCCTGCAAGACCTACGTTGTCTGCAAGTCCTCTGTTACTACCAGAGTTACGCTATTTGGTCCTTACCAGACGTAGCGGTTTCAGGGAGGCTCCAACCTCCCAACATGTGCTATCTGGTCCTTACCAGACGTACCGATTTTTTGCTGCCAAGAGCAATTTTCATCTCCTACTTCTTGTTATCTGGTCCTCACCAGACATAGCAATTTCCCCCTTCCATGGCAGTCTCAACCGTCTCCAGAAGTAGTTAGGTTTTCCCTTTCTTTTCTTTCTTTTGACAGATGTCATATTTTATTATTATATATATTTTTTATTAATCCTCCTCACATGAGGAAAACTATAACCATTTTTAGTAACATGATTAGTTAAACAGTAATAACAGTCATAGTTACTCAATTCTACCAACATAATCATAGTTACTAATTAAATTTACTGTCTTTTACTTTAAAACATTATCGATTTACCAGGGGCGTTACACCTCTCCCTCCTGAAATTCAACATTGTCCCGATGTTGTTCACCCATAAACAGTTCAGGATAAGCTTCTTTCATGTTTTGCTCATCCTCACAGGTGGCCTCATCCGTTCCAAAGTGCTACCACTACACTTTAACCTGGATGATGGCTCCTTTCCATAGAACGACCCTTCTCCGATCTAATATGCTCACTGGTTCGACCAGAAATTCTCCTTTCGGTTCCACCTGAAACACACAATATTTTGATTAGTTTTATTCTTAACGACTGATTTATTTTGTGTTATTCAAGGCACATTCTTTACCTGAATGTCTTTCCAACTAATTATGTGTTTAGGGTCATAGATATATTTCTTTAATACTAATACATGGAAGATGTTGTGGACTCTGATGTGGCTGGGTAGGGCTAGTTGGTAAGCCACTAGCTCAATCCTTGCTAAAATCTGGAAGGGTCCACAAAAGCGGGGTGCCAATTTGGCCCAACCGCTCCATTGTAAAGTGCTTTTCTTTGCCCGAATTCTTACATATACATGCTCTCCTACCTGAAATTCCTTTAAATTCCTTTTCCAATCCGCGAAGATTTTTTTTCTGTCTTGGGCCACTTTCAAGTTGGCCCGCACTCTTTTAACCATTTCTTCCATCTCCTTTAGCATCTCAGGTCCCAACATGAGTCTGTCTTCAATTCCACCCCAACTGGATGGTGTACGACACTTCCGTCCATAGAATACTTCAAATGGACTCATCTGTAAGGATGCATGATACCCATTGTTATATGCGAACTCCACCAAATGTAAATATTCTTCTCACTGACTTGGTTGCTGCATCACATAAGATGTCAACATATCTTCCACTACTTGGTTTACCCGCTCAGTCTGTCCGTCGGTTTGCGGATGATATGCGGTACTGAAGTTTAGTTGAGTTTCCAAACCTTCGAATAGAGTCCTCCAGAAATTTGATGTGAACTTAACATCACGGTCAGATATTATGGTCTTGGGTAAACTATGGAGCTTAAAGATATTTTGCATTAAGATATTTGCTATTTGTGCCACCCTGTAGGTAGACTATACAGGTATGAAGTGAGCCGATTTACTAAGTTTGTCCACCACAACCATGATGGAGTCATTACTCTTCTCGGATTTAGGTAACCCTGTGATCAAATCCATAGTAATAACCTCCCATTTACATTCAGGTACAGGTAATGGTTGTAATAGTCCTGGAGGGTACTGATGTTCGGCCTTAACTAGCTGACATTCTACGCATTGCGCTAGATAGTCCGTTACGTCTTTTTTCATCCCTGGCTAGTAACATTATTTTCGAAGGGCGGTAATGAGCTTTTGATAACCCGAGTGTCCTGCATAGGGACTTTTATGATACTCATCCAAGACCCTTTTCTTGACTTCGACGTGATTGGGTATGTATATTCTTTTCTTATAGTATAATATGCCTGCAGAATTCAGCTCATAACCCTGTTGCCTTATGTGACTGGTCAAATTTTGCGCTTGCTGTTTCTTTTGCTGGTAATCCTGGTCTTGTTCAACAGCATGTTTGATTTCTTTATTGAGGGTAGACCATCCTTTAATAGAGGCAATTTCATAAAGGCAATGCACTTTCCGGCTTAAAGCATCAACCACGCGCTTTTCTTTTCCTTTCAGGTGCTTGATCTCAAAGTCGAATCCACTCAAAAAGTCCACCCACTGGGCTTGCCTCGCATTTAAAGTGGGTTGGTTAAAGTGGCTGGTCAAGCTGTGGTGGTCTGCCATCAAGAAGAATTTCTTCCCTAATAGGTAATGGCGCCACATCTTTAATGCATGCACGACAACAGTTAATTCTAAGTCATAAGTAGAATACTGTTGTTCATTCTCTTTCAGCTTCCTGGATTCGCACGCGAGCACTTTTCCTTCCTGCATCAACTCCCCTCCTACACCTTCTTTACTCACATCAGTGCAGACCACATAGTCCTTTTCCGGATCTACAATGCTCAACACTGGGGCAGTTGTGAGCAAATGTTTAAGCTGTTCAAAACTTCGCTGACATTTTGCAGTCCATTTAAACATTCTTCCCTTTTTTATAAGGACGTGATAGGGTAAGCAACCCGTCAAAATCCTTCCACGAATCGCCTATAATATCCTGCCAGTCCCATGAACGAACCTATATCTGCCACGTCTTTTGGTATTGGCCATTCCATTATAGTTCTGATTTTTTCGGGGTCCACTGTAATGCCTTCCCTAGTTATGATATGCCTCAGATACTGGATCTATTCCTTATAAAAATCACATTTTCTATACTTGGAATATAGCTGATGTTCCCGGAGCGTTTGCAATACAAGCTTAAGATGCTCTTCATGTTCTTTGATATTATGGGAATATATCAGTATATCATCAATAAAAATTAACACGAAATTATCCAAATACTTATGAAATACACTATTCATCAAACACATAAATGTTGTAGGTGCATTGTTCATCCCAAATGGCAGCACCACAAACTCATAGTGTCCGTAATGAGTTCGAAAAGTAGTTTTGGCTACCTCCTCCTCCTTAATTCTGATCTGGTGGTATCCGGATCTTAAATCAATCTTTGAAAATATCGTTGCACCTTTCACCTGATCAAATAGTTCATCAATGCGGGGCAATGGGTATTTATTTTTAACTGTTAATTTATTCAGCTGCCGATAATCTATGCACATACGGAAAGTTCTGTTTTTTTTTTCTTGCAAACAATACAGGGGATCCCCATGGTGATACGCTGGGACGAATGTACTTTTTGTCTAATAACTCCTGCAATTTCATCTTTAATTCTGTTAATTCCAGCACACTCATCCGGTATGGTGCTCGGGACACCGGGGCTGCACCGGGTACTAGTTTTATTGTGAAATCAAAATTTCTTTTAGGTGGCAGTCCTGGTATTTCTTCAGGAAACACATCTGCAAATTCATGCACCACCGGTATGCCTTCCAAAGTGATAACTTTATCCTTTGAACTGGCAAGTCCTACTTGAACTGCATATATTTGACACTTTTTCCTGATGCATTTAGCCAATTGTGAAGCAGTAATTGGCCGAATCCGCACAGGCTTAAAAATACCTTGAATTTCTTGTTTATTCCCCAGTTCACCCTGATAGGATATTTCTTTTGTTTTTCAATTAATTATGGACCACAACTTCTCCAGCCAGTCCATTCCGATCAGTACATCATATGAACCGCGAGGAAGTACGTTCAATTATGTAGTCACTGTTTGACCAGCTATCTTCAATGGGTAGTTGCTGACCTTGGCCAGCACCCGCCTTTTAGCCCCAGTGGTAAGCTAGACTAGCCATGGATTTTTAAATTTAACAGGTTGTAGTTTACAAATTTCCACAATCTTGGGACTAACATAACTCAATGTAGCGCCTGGGTCAACTAAAACAGAAGCAGTTCGATCATAAATATTACCTTCGAACTCTATCATTGTCGGCTGGTAATCAGCTTGACGGTCTTCGAGAGCTGCATTTATTCTTGGTATGGATCGAGCCACGTCTCCCACTGTTGAGGCTTCATAAACCTGGGACACCTGATCACTACCTTTTCGATGAGGGAAGTTCTTAATATAGAGCGGTCTGCCACACCCCCAACACTGCACTGGTGGCCTGGCTGTCCCCTCATTATCAACTCTGCCCGACTGTTCACTATTTTTGGAGTCATTAGGTGGCTTAAATATGAGCTGATTTTTGGACTGGTTCCTATTGTTGGGACCCTTTGAGAATCCTTTACTAAAAATACTACGGGCTCCCCTCATTCCCACAGCTGTTCTACTATTCATTTTATCCACCCAACGCTTCACAGCACTTTCCCCTTTTTGTTTATTCTGCTGAAAACATATTATAGCTTTTCGTATCGCTTCATCCATGGTCTTCGGGTTATCAAATTCAATCCTTTCCCGCATTGTTTGGGGGAGACTGCTAACAAACCGCTACACTTTTGCCTTTTCCTCCCGAATATATGGTACGTAGCAGAGCAGAGATGTAAATTTAGTGACAACTTCATCCATGGTCTACTATCCAAGTTGCAGATCATGAAATTCCCTGGCCTTTTCATCGTAGAATCGTTCAGTCAAATATTTTTCTTTGAAATATCTTTGAAAAATTCCCAAGTTATGTCTTGCTCATTCACTCCCCGCACCATCTTAACTTCCTCCCACCATAACGTTGCTTTGGCTTGCAGCTGGAAAATAGCTAGCCATGCCTTGAGATGGTGATCATACTCGTAAACCTGAAAATATTTGTTCATGTTAATTAACCAAGCTTCCGCAGCCTCCTTGGATTCCCCATTAAAATGGGGTGGCTTGATCTTCCGAAACTCCCCCTGCAACTCTATTCGCTGTCTTTTAGAGGTTTGATGTTCCGAGGCATTATCATATTTTTCTCCCCGAACCTCTGCCCTTTCTTTTGTTTCTTCTTGATCAGTATGGTAACCCTGCTCCTCTGACACACACGTTTGCTCTGGGCTGGGATTGGGTTGATGCTGGTTCTGCTTATCTGATAAACTTTTCAAGATCCTTTCCTATTCCATGGTTAATCTGGTGTTGTCCTTGCGCAACCGAGCCATTTCGTTCTTCAATTCCTGGAATTTCTCCAATATAGTCAAATTGGTGTTCCGCGCCTCCTCCCCCAGCTGCACCCATATTTCAGGGTTTCCCTGAGGAGGAGTGACGTTGTCCACGTTCCTGTGAGGGGTGTCGCTCATTCTCCTCATATTCCGCTGTCACCTGGTTAGAGAATTAGTATATTTCAACATGTATGGTATACAATTCATAGCTCAATAACCCCTTCTTGCTTATTAATTTAATTATTTATATCGATGTCACTGCTGCAGTAACTCGAGGTCATAGCATTGCAACCTGGGCTCTTATACCACTTGTGATATACCTGTCAAAAGTAAAAACATTTTTTTTTGGTTTCTTTTCCTTACGTTTACTTGTTTAATTTGGGAAATAATTACACGGGAAACTTTGTAACTATATTGCATTTACATTGATTAAATTAAATCATGCTACGATATCAATAGTCTAACCATATTATGATGTCAATGGTCTGGATTACATACATTAAATTGGTTCATGTGATGGTAATAAATGTTTGGAAAATATATATATACAAATTGTTTATGTCTATCCCAGATCGTAATCCTCGGGATCCTCCTATGGTACTGCGATGAATTAAATGCATTTATGTGGAGGGGATTTAACATAGATGTCGCACGCTATTTTCCAACTCGGTCTTGGGTTGAGTGGTATGGGAAACTTCGCCCGTAGTCGTTTTCCGGAAACAAGCCTGGTTATGAATGAATTACGGTATCCTCTTGCCCTCCACTTGTCATAAGAATGTGCAGCTGGCTCGAATTCATGCCTCACTGCCAAGTCGATTCAGTACTCCAGCTACCCAACCGAGGTATAAAATTATTGCACCTAGTATCTGGTACACTCCATTTCTCGAAATGGCAGCATCCCTCCTGCTCATCCTACGGTAGGGATGAAAGACTCTGGATCAACGATCGTCGATCCTCCAGGTGGGCGTCATACGGTCTATGGGGTATTTTAGCGGTAAGATTTTCTTGTTTACCTCTACTTTATTTTCCAGAATAGCTTTCGGCTCTGAGTATTGCACTCGTGCGCAGCAAAGCCCCGCCTCTACATACCAGTCCACAATGGACGAAGGGCTCCGCTTGCCAACTAGACCATGGTAAACGCTTCTCAATTCTCAGATAATTTATTTTCCATTTCATATTCCTCTGTTAAGGATTTTTTTTATTCAGGTGTGATTGTTTACTGTCTCAGGTGTCGAGTTTTGGTGCTGGGCTCCATGTTTGGCGACAACCACACAGCCCTTCTTACCTAGTCCACCTTCCAGGTGAGAGGTGTTCGCTACACAATGTGTTTCTTCCTTTCCGTTTTACGATTGCATTCTGGGGAATGATTGAAGTCCCTTCTCCTTCTTGGCAGGTTGTCTGCCCTTGCCTGGGTTATGAAGTCTATCAATGGTTCTTCATTTAATCTTCAATGAAGTTTATGCAAGCACGTTGTTTCTTTTTTCTCTCTATTTTCGTGTAGAGGAGCTGGGTTCTGCGTGGGTAGTTTCATAACGAAGCCCTAACTGGGACTACGCTCGACCTCTAGTTATCAATGTAATATGTTTCAGAGCCGAGGGATATCCCTATGGTGAACCACTGTGTAATGCTTTAACTGTATACTGATATTATGTTTACTAGCTATGTATGACATTAACTCCTACTCTTAATATTATTTATCCGATGGATATATGCATTATGGAGTTTTCTATGAATGTCTAGGCCTGTACATTTGGTTTTTCCGCGGCTTGCAGAGCTACTTAATACGCTCTTACTGTTTAGTCTTTTTTGTAATAATTAATGGAAATATTTATCTCGTGTTTGCTTGGCCGAAATATATGTTCATGTTTTCTCTTTGTTTTCTTTTAAAATATTGAGGGTGCTGACTTCGAGCTGTAAAAACCCTTGTCGGCATACCCTGCTCTAACCATGTCAATCTACAATTTTCTGCTTACCAAAAGGTTCTGGTTATAGCAACGTCTTAAGCGGTTAGGCATGTCAGAGACATGCATGCTAACCCTACTGAGCTGACAGCTTAGAGTTCTTTTCCTTTCACGAGTTGCTTCACCGAGAAGTTGTATACTCATGATGGGGATTTACGACCGCTGTCAAATTCTTGGTTCAATGTATATATGGTTCTTTTTCTAGCTCTTGCTGCCATGCTGCCATTTTTACTTGTTTCTTTACCAGTATTTATGGAGATTCATATATGTTCAAATATGTAGAGATGTACATTGATTTGGTTAACTACTGCTTGTTAAAGCAAAGGTTATATAACAATTGATCTTTATTCATATGTAGATTGTGTTGTAATTCACTTAGAGAATAGTTTCGGGCAAACTGTGGTAATTCTTGCTGTATTATTTCCTTCGGTTATATTTACGCATAGGTTCCAGTTTAATGCAAAAAGTATCTTACCATTATTATGATGTTTATGACTTGAATTACTTCAGATATTTCCTCTGAGATTTCCAACACAATTTTTCTAATTATTATGAACTTATTTATCATTATAGCATATACAGTCCATTGAAATCTCAACTATTTCATAACTGGTTAGAGGAAAACCTCTTAGTGCACTTGTCTACCACCCGACCTTAGGAGGGGCCTCCTTGACCTTCCACCCCCAAGCACTCTTGCAAGACCTACGTTCTCTGCAAGTCCTCTGTTACTACCAGAGTTACACTATTTGGTCCTTACCGGACGTAGCAGTTTCAGGGAGGGTCCAACCTCCCAACATGCGCTATCTAGTCCTTACCAGACGTAGAGATTTTTGCTGCCAAGAGCAATTTTCATTTCCTCCTTCTTGCTATCTGGTCCTCACGAGACATAGCAATTTCCCCCTTCTATGGGAGTCTCAACCGTCTCCAGAAGTAGTTAGGTTTTCCCTTTCTTTTCTTTCTTTTGACAAATGTCATATTTTATTATTATATATATTTTTTATTAATCCTCCTCACATGAGGAAAACTATAACCATTTTCAGTTGCTCTCTTGAAACCATATTCAAATGGAAATGAACGAACAATTTAATAACATGATTAGTTAAGCAGTAATAACAGTCATATTTACTCAATTCTACCAGCATAATCATAGTTACTAATGAAATTTACTATCTTTTAGTTTAAAACATTATCGATTTACCAGGGGCGTTACACAAGCACTGTTGCAAAACCACCATTCCCCGGCACCTAAAGTCCCTGCGATTGGAACCTCCGGGGAATTGCTACCAATCATCCGTTTAAAAAGGGCAAGATCTACGGTTCTGGTAGTGACACATTTTTTTGAAAGGACCTTCGTATGACTGCCAAGGCCGTATGGGAAATAAATTTACCGCCATGTAATGTAATTAATAAATGTAATGGGAAATAAATTTACCGCCATGTAATGTACTTAATAAATGAAATCCCTCTGTTAGAGGAAGACGTTTTTGTAACAGCAGTTGTTTTTATTAATGAATACAAAGTTTTTACTGTGAATGTTAAACACTGTGTTTTCCCAAAACAATTTTAGCTTCCCTCTGTTAAGATCCTGTGTTAAAACATAACATTATTTTATGTTCAGTTTTTGTTGTGGAATTGAAATTCCCAACTTTCTCTCCAAGAATTTTACCCTTGATGAACTCTCTTTCCCAATCAATGGTTTTACCCTACCCTACTTGTCACGCCCCTAAGCCTATGGTGGTCTTTCAACCGTGCTGGCGAGGTGCGGCACCACCTCACTTTTTTTTTTTAACAATACTCAAGTGTGCGGACTACGCCTAATTCACAACCGATACTTAATTTGTTCTTCGCAATCAAGTAAAATGAATTATCCTTTATACTTAATGAAAGCCCATACTCATTCATTATACATTAGCCATTATAAACAAGAACAACAATTGCAACAAGTATAAAGGGGAGGGGCAACTCCCCGTAACGTGAGTTTGCCCAACCGTTTTATTAAGAATATCAGTTTACAATACAAGTGTGCCTGGCAGAATCCAAGGCCAACACTTAACCAATTTTACAAGATAGGCAATCTACCTTTACATCAGTTTTATGCTCTTTTGTACAAAGACGACACCCCCATAAGTCACCTGTAACCTCTGTCAAATCTGCATCAAAACCGAACCTCAGAGCTACCTCTGCGCAACCTGCGTTTTATTCCAAGTTTAACCCTGTTGTACAAGTTCCTAAGGCAAATGCGCATGTGAAGTGTGCACTTCCTCTCTTGTGTGCAGATCCTCCTTGCCTTTGCGCAGATTGAAGGTTCTCTTTGTTGGTGAAGAATGAGCTTGCACGCTCATGTAATATATATGCTCCAAAGGTGGGGCGGTGGCTGTCGGCCGACCACCCAAACGCATGTTACACACCCTCCACTAACGTATTTAGGACGTCGGCCTGCCCCCTCAACCGTGGGTCGGCTCATCCTTCAATATCGTTTCATGGTGCATATAACCTTCCGTCGTTTGGTCGTTGTCCGACAATCGCATATGTGTTGGCGTCTGCTCACACCTTTCGTCGCAAGTTAACCGATGTAACATCGCAAATTGTGTGAAGAACCCGTCGCGCCGTCGCTCGTGCACGTCCGCCCGAAGCGCGCCCGCCCAGGTGCCTGCGCTCGCACGTCGCACATTTCCCATGATGGTACACTACCATTTCTATTACATTATTTTTTTCATTCATGGCTTCAATCCACGCATATCTCTGGATTTAGCTTAATGTGTGGCTTCTTTCACTATATTGTGCGCCGTATGTTATTTTAACCCAAGTTTTTTTTATTATTGCCTATTGTGCTATGTATAAGTTTAATTGGTGTTATTTTTTTATTATCACCTACTTTATATTGTGTTATCTGATACTGTAATCCATGGTTTTTAACCGTTATGTATTTTATCAATAACCAATTAAAACCCACCCTGAAACAATGTTAACATGTCAATTAAACCCAAAACGCACCTCATTAAAACTTCGTGAGCTTACAATTACCCTATTTATTAAACTTTCAAATTAATATATAATATACGTTTTGAAATTAATAATAATACATACATACAATGAGTTTCTCTTTATTAACTCCGCTTTATACAACTTCTAAATTATTAACAATAATCCAAGTCAGCTGTGTCAATGGAGAATTATATGTTATATATAGCTTTCCTTCGCTTGAATCCTCTGGAATCAGTTACATTACACTACAGTTTTCACCTTCGTCTTCTTCGGGGATTCAACGCCCCATCAAGTCCCGTCGAGTCTAGTCCATGATTAGCTAGTGCCTCTACTATTTCTACTCACTTATTTCCCTCCTGTATTAGCGAGGCCCTGTACCTCGTGCTAGTTAAAGCCAGATAAATTGTGTGTTAATGTGCTACTTCAATCCATGGTTTTGAACCCTTTCAATTTTTATCTGTAACTAAATAAAAAACCATACCCTGAATCAATTTTAACCTGTCAATTAAGGCCACCAATGAATTTACTGGCTCAAACTCAACCTGACCCAACTTGGTTACCCTTTCCTTGTCACCGGTTTATTAATTTTTCAAATTAATAATGCATACATTTTCAAAATATTAATACAAATCTCTTCGTTAACATTGGTTTATTCAACTTTTAAAAAAATAATAATAATGCATCTCACCTCAGCTCTTTCGCGTCAATTGGGAATTCTATGTTATATAGCCTTGTTTCACTTCGCTTCAATCCTGTATCAGTTACAACCTTTTTTTGAGAGTCAATTATGCCCCTCTACCATTTGTAATGATTTTTCCTGGAGATAGTTAAAGTCAGATAAAATGAAATGAATTGTTTTTTACTTTTATTTTTCATAAACTGGAATAACCTATCCTACTTTTTAAAAATCAAATTTAATTATATCATTAATTACATATATAATCACGATTCATAATATATAATTTTATTTGAATTATGTTTATTAGTTTTTGACTATGAAAAAAATAAAAAATAAAACTCTCCATCTCATATTCATTAATAATATCCTTTTTATGGGCATTTTGTTGAGTTTGTTTCTGGAAATGAATATAATGTGAAGGAAATTAAATTCACTTTCCTTTCATTATTAAATATAGAAGGATCATTCTTTTATATATAAGAAAAGTTGATAATTTTTATTATATCTTACTAAAAATATATGGTTTTTCTCTAATACTTGTATGGTACTGTAATGTATGGTATTGCATGCAAAAAGAGTTATGCCCAAAATAAATATTGATGTAGTCATATATTATTTTTTTTCTTTTTTTTTAAATATTGTAAGAGAAGTTATTTTTCATGGGAGGGGCTAAACTCACAATTGTTAAGGAGGAGGGACTCCATTTTTCTTTCAGTAGTGTAGTTATTTTTGTTTCTATTGATTACTTTTCTTTAAACTCATACGCGTCACAACACATCTTTTTAAGATGCATTTACTTTACACAATTTATATTTGAAGAAGGTCATCTTACACTTCCATGATCATCCATTTATATTACAACACTTATTACAATTGCATTTAACCAAAAACACACTTACAATTAAAAAAATTTAAAATATTTTACCCAAATACAAATTACACAACCTTCCACAATGTACTGGAAAACACTAAATATCTCTCTAATTAACAAACCATTCATATTGGTGCTTTTTTGTTTGTTTTTCTTTTCATTGATTTTTAAAGCCTTTTGTATTGCATTATTTTATATAATCTAATGAGAGAATACATATATATAAATCCATTTCTTATATATTTACTTCTTTGAAATGGTATATATATGTTTGTGATTTTGAAAATGTTTTATGTATTTATGTTCATATTTTGAATTGAAATTGTACCATATTTATTTGTTCATTTTAAATTGTGTGTGTGTGGTTCAGTGGAATTGTGTGTTTACCTGTTTGAAATCAAATATATATGTGAGTGGTTTTGACAATGATATTTTTCTTTTGTATTTCAACACAAAATTGTATATTTTGTGTTTGCTTATTTGGAGTTGTATTTTGTATTTTTATTTAATTAAAATTTTGTATGTATGTGAATGGTTGTATGAATGATTATTTATGAATATGTGTATGTAATTTGAAATTGTATTCATGTGTTTGTTTTGTATTGAATTAAGAAATTGAACGTATATGCATAATGTGATTTTAATGATATTGTGTGATTTTATTTGAACTTTGAATCTATATGTTCTTTATTCAAATTAAACACAACACACACACAGAATATATAATATATATCAAATATATATATATATATATAATTATAATATATATATATAATATTTTATATAAATATATATATATATATATATAACATGTCTGTGAATGTTAATTATGAATATTGTATTGCATGTCGGTTGAAATTGCAATTGTGTGTTTGTTGTATTGAATTGTAATTGTAATTAATTTCAAAACATAAATTTGAATTTGTATATAAATTGTACGTTTTACTTTGTATATTGTGTGTTTTCTTATTTGGAATTGTAAAATATGCGTTCTTCTATTTGAATTTGTATTTTGTGTTTGATATTTAAAAATTCAAAGTTGTATATTTCCTTATTTAAATTTAAATTTTGTTTGTTGTTTGAAATTGTAATCATGTGTTTTTGTTCTATTGAATTATGAATTTGAATGTGTATGCATAGTGCAGATTTTAATTTGTATATTGTGAGTTTATGTTTTCTTAAAGTTGCATAAGAATATTCGAGTGTTTTCTTTTATTGACTTGAAACTGTATGATACCTAATTAGTTATTTGAAAGTGTATGTTGTTTGTTTAGTTGAATTTGTGTATTGTGTGTTTGTTTATTTGAACTTGTACTTTGTATATTGTGTGTTTTCTTATTTAATATTTGAGTGTTTATTTTTGTATTGACTCAAAATTGTTTGATTTGTGGTTCCTTATTTGGAATTGTAAAGTATGTGTTCTTCTATTTCAATTTGTATTTTGTGTCTAATACTTAAAAATTCAAAAGAATGTATATTTCCTTATTTAAATTTGAATTTTTTGTGTTGTTTGAAGTTGCAATCTTGTGTTTTTGTTGTATTGGTGAATTTGAATGTGTATGCATAATGCAGATTTTAATTTGTATATTGTGTGTTTATTTTTTTTCTTAAAGCTTCATAAGCATGTTTCAGTGTTTTCTTTTATTGACTTGAAATTGTTTGATGCACAATTAGTTATTTGAAATTATATGTTGTGTGTTTAGTTGAATTTGTATATTGAGTGTTTATTTATTTGAACTTGTACTCTGTATCTTGTTTTATTTGAAATTGAATATATTTGTGTGAGTGACTGCGTTGATATTTATTTATGAATATTTGTATTGTATGTGGCTTGAAATTGTAATCATGTGTTTGTTGTATTGAATTGTGATTGTAATAATTTCACAACCTAAATTTGAGCTTGTATATAAAATGTATGGTTTATTCTATATATTGTGTATTTTTTTATTTAATATTTGAGTGTTAGTTTTTGTATTGACTTGAAATTGTCTGATGTGTGTTTCCTTATTTGGGATTGTAAAATATCTGTTTTCCTATTTGAATTTTTATTTTGTGTCTAATATTTAAAAATTCAAAATTGTATATTTCCTTATTTAAATTTGAATTTTGCGCATTGTTTGAAATTGTAATCATGTTTTTGTTGTCTTGAATTAAAAATTTGAATGTGTACTCATAATGTATATTTTAATTTATATATTGTGTGTTTAGTTTTTCTTAAAGTTGCATAAGCATATTTGGGCGTTTTCTTTTATTGACTTGAAATTACATGATGCCCAATTAGTTATTTAAAAATTTATGTTGTGTGTTTATTTGAATTTATATAATGTGTGTTTGTTTATTTGAACTTGTACTCTTTATGTTTCTTTATTTGAAATTGCACGCGCGCACACACACACACATATATATACACGTATACATCTGTGTGTGTATGTGTGTGAGTCATTGTGTAGATGTTAGTTAATAAAATGTGTATTGTATGTGTTTTGAAATTGCAATTGTGGGTTTGCTATATTGAACTGTGATTGTAATTAATTTCACAACCTAAATTTGAGTTTGTATATAAAATGTATGTTTTACTTTGTATATTGTGTGTTTTGTTATTTAATATTTCAGTGTTTGTTTCTGTATTGATTGTATGATGTGTGTTTCCTTATTTCGAATAGTGAGATATGTGTTTTTTTTTTTTTTATTTGTATTTTGTGTTTAGTATTTAAAACTTAAAATTGTATATATCTTCATCTAAATTTTAATTTTGTGTGTTGATTGAATTTGCATATAAAAGTGAGAATTGTTTTGTCAATATCTGATGGTTAATGTATGTGTTTACATTTTATATTCCACTACATTTGAAATTGCAAGTAGGTTTACTAACTGTTTTGTCAATAAATGCATATGTTTTGCCAATAAATGATTAGCTAAAGTCTCATAGTTTTATTTTATTATATTCTTATTTTTATTTATTATATTGAATTTTACTTATAATTCAAGCTATGTAATGTTTTTTCTTGCTTTTAAAAATGTATTTGGTTATTTTTTTTATTTTCTGCATATCTTTAAGTTATGTTTTTTTTTTCATTTTCCATTGAAGCATTAAAAAGTTAATCAGAACCTTTACAACAAATCATAATTAGAAACTAATTTGAGCTTCCACCTTGGCATGGTTGACCCTGTTAGTAGAGATTATAATCTCTAAGCAAGGAGGAGCTCTTTTAATTGTTATCAGAACAAATTTTTATATAGTATAGATCTTAGCCATTATAAAATATAAAATTTTAAACAAATGAAAATGAATCATTCACTACATTAAGAAAATATTAATTCAATCAAACCTTTTCATGAATAAATTTACGAAAGCTTATTTTAATTAAAAAAGGTGGTGATCCCACTGGTGCTAGTATCTTTACACTTGAAGAGAAATGTTACCAATCAATGCCTCATTTTAATCCTCATCCCTAGCACTACATGGTCTTCCAATTGAATTGCTGTAAATTATTTTATGAGAAAAACATTATTCACTACATTTACTATTAATCACTTGATACAACGTGTTTACAGTGTCTCAACATACACAATGCAAACATACAAGTATTTCAAATCAATTAATGCATACACAATAGTAATTAGTCCTTATACTAATAAAATATATATCATATATAAAATATATATTATAATATATATATATATATATAATATATAAAATATATATATATATATATATAAGAATGATGAAATTTTAATGTATAAGAACACTTTTTCTAATGTAAAACATATCCTTTAT
This sequence comes from Pinus taeda, assembly GCA_000404065.3. Classification (NCBI taxonomy): domain Eukaryota; kingdom Viridiplantae; phylum Streptophyta; class Pinopsida; order Pinales; family Pinaceae; genus Pinus; species Pinus taeda. Next base: position 29,940 of record APFE030298243.1, read on the forward strand.
AAATAACATAATTTATAAAATGTACGTCCACTACATTAAATCAACTATTTGTTGCATATTAAATTAATAATATAATAAAAATGAAAGACCTAATTATTCTTCATATGTCCAATAAAGAAATAAGAGAACTATGTCATTTTAGTGTATAATTGCATTTGATCCAACCTAATTTGTAAAATAGTACATACACAATGTTTAATAAAGGAAATATAATAAAAATGAAAGTCATATGTATTCTTTGGACGTCCAATGAAAAAGAAAAAGAAAAAATCAGACATTTTGTCCAACATGAAATTTCATACTCTAAAAAATATAATTTGTAAAATGGTACATAAACCATATTCAATCGAGTTTTTCCCTCTATCTCTCGCCATCCCACTACCCACCCATCATAACACAATTTAATTTCCCATCTGTTAAGCAACTAGTTGTAGAAAAGCACACACCTTTTAGAGATACAAATGTGCATTTGATTTTATTGCTAGGAATATTTGTGTGTCTTTGTGATAAAAATGTCCATCCATTTTTGTGCTAGAAACATGGATACACATTTTCATATTTAAGTTTCTCCAAGTGAGAATCTTATGTACTTGATCACTTCGATTCATTAGATAGAGTTCTAGGTTGAAAAACACGGTTGTATGGGCTATAAGTACT
>APFE030298249.1:1916-23242 GCA_000404065.3 Pinus taeda
CAACTAAAGAATACATCAGTTAACTCAGTGCATGGACAGTTCAGTGGAGACAAGTGTTAGAGGTGGGTGAAAGGGTGAGACTACTATCAGTTGTGACTATAGTTGTGCATGAGATTCACACAATCATTGATTGATATTTCCAATGAGGATTGCACAGTACAAGCCAAGGAAATTCAAACTTGGATCAGATCTATTCTCAACAAGGATTGCACAATGGAGGCAGGCAAACAGTGGAGGAGATTTGAACCTGTGACTTGATTCAGATCTGAGCTAGTTTGTGTGTAACAGGTGGAGATAGTACTGAGTACTTGCGAGGAGTATTGTACTATGTATTGTTACATTATCTCTATCATCATAATATACAGATAGTTGAGGGGTTTTCAACTGTATGCTTTTCCCAGTTACATACTATGTTGATATGTGTGATTGATGTTTCAATGTGCGCATGTGATTGTTTCTTTAATTCCACAAATTGATGATCAATGTAGAGGAGGTTATGTATTATGCATGCATTCCGAAAATAGTGTATAATCAGGATAATCTCTGTGAATAAGTGTCATATTATCCAAAAATTTTACATTCACGTCGGTGAGTGCGCCAAATGGGTGCATGCGTGCCACAATGACATCCATGCTTGTGAATACCCTTGCATGCATTCTACAACAATGTTGACTTTTTCTGCTCCATGTTAGCCGTTGGATGGGACCATAACCTGTATGGGTGCAATTTCATCAGTGTGTGCATATTCCACTTCTTGTTGTACCTATTCCCACTATAACTCATTCTCTTGTCTATGCAACTATTGTTCTTCTTTGAGTTGTCGCTTAAACACCTACAAGTCATTCTTTGTTTCTCTCTCTATCTTTTCTTGATCCTCTCATTGCACAATCACTCCATAGCCTCAATCTCCAAAGTTGCTTTCATCACAAGCGGATTTTCTTGAGCTTGTAACTTTGTTCAGGCTTTATGCTGTCAACAACCTTCCTCTTGGATTTATCGCATGAAGGTGTACTACCTTTTGCTAATACTGATAGTGCTTCTTGCTCTAATGTCATTTCCATTTCATATTGATATCATTTTCCATGAACAACTTGATGTTTTCATAGATAGGCAAGTTCATAGACACTTAAACGACTACATCCTCAGTTGCACTCTCAACAGTGTCTTTGGCTATAATCTGCTGAAAGCCATTGTACCTATGCTGCTGAGAGGTAGACAAACACCTGTGATACCTAGAGACATAACAACATTCATGGAAAGAAATTTGTCAGTTGAAAACCAAAACAAATTGAAGGACAAACATGGAACATATCTGTGTGATTGTCTGTGAAGATTGCACAACTTTCACTGGGAGGCTGGGAGACTAACTTCCAACATTGCACAAGGCATAGTCCAGGCTATCAAGAAGCTGACTGACTACTGGAACTGCACAATGCATAGTCCAGCCTAGGGTGCTAAGAACTGAAACTGCACAATGCACAATTTCAATTAGTAGTGATATGCAAACCATCAAACTACATTGCACAGTTTCTCGGGCCAACAAGGCACTCCCTCCCATAATTGCACAATGCAAGCTTAGGGAAAAGTGTTGGGCTAGACTTGCACAATTTTGTAGGGAAGGTAGAGCCTTCACTTGAAGAAATGTGTAATCCACACAAGGCAAGGTCTAGGTAAGGACAACACAGACTCGTCGACAGGCCACTGAAAACATGAGAAGTCTGAATGCATGGTGAAACTGAGTGTAAACAAGAGTGAATGATCATGCATGAAAACAACAAGTGCAAGATTCATAAAATAAGAAAACATGTGTGTGTGTGAAATGGGTTGCTACAACGGCGACTGTCGGTGAAAAAATAGTGTCATGCATGCGACAATAGTGAGATGCGAATGAAAACCGAAACAATGCTTCTACAAGCTAACATACATTAAAATGACAAAAAGCACTCATTGAAATCAAGAAGACAATGCTCACACAAAGAGAAACACAAAAAGCGGTAGAAATGCACCAAAAAACATGAAAAAAAGACTTACCTTGAAACATCGAAGCTGAAAGTGCCGAAGACTCCTAGATGAAATGTGGCATGTCAGAGCTGCAAGGTTGATGTGAGGAATGAGTTCTACAATGTCTGTTGATGAGTTTTGATAAGGTAAAGGTTATGATGTCGATGCCACAAATATAGGAAAATGCAACACTTGGTGAGAGGTTTCTAAAATGAGCTTTGCATCTAACCTCCAGCTATTAAAAATAGATCCTTAGATCTAGGGATTCCTTTTGCATGTTTCATTTTTCTATTTTGGAAGGAGCGACCCATGCATGCAAATTAGTTTTGCTCATTCCTAGAGGGAACCATTCAACCTAAAAGTACATGCAATAGCCTGCTTGACTGAGAGGGATTTGCACAATTTCTGAGCCCAACAGGCTGGCCAACATATTTGCACAATTTATGGGCTGAGCTACAATTCTAGGTTAGATTGCATAGTTTTTCCAAGGAAGTTTGTCTGACTGTTCTATACAATTTTGGAGATAAACAATCTGTCCAGCAGATTTGCGCAATTTCTGGATGGAAGGATGGTTCCCATCCAGAATTTCACAATTTTCTGAGGGAGCTTCTTAGCTAGCAACTAGCCCAAGTCTGGAATGGCATCTTATGAGGGGAGTGAAGCAAACTGACATGCACAAGTAGACAAGTTGCTGAGAAATCAATGATGCTACTAAGGATGGTTGGTAGGGAGGCTCCAAAATGAAGCTAAGGAAAAATTTTTGGGGGTGGTTGTAGCCACTACAACACTTGGCAACACACTGGTAGAACCCAACTCTTAGAATGGACCTTTTTAATGAAAAGCAAGTCTAAGACCTCCAGAATTATTGTTCAATTCTTTGTTCATCTCAGTTTCCATACTTTCTTGATTGTAATATGTAGCATTTGCTAAGCTCTTGGTCGATCGACACACATTCCAAGCCAAGCCAATACATTTGTTTTGATTAGGGATGAGGAGTATATTGGTGCACAAGCCATATGGTTGTCAGAGTTTTAGTTTCATCTCTGGTGTTGCTCCACTACCAATAGGCCTGGACAGTACCCTGATAGAGGCATGTAGGAACACAAGAATCACTCCACTGCTAGCAAGCCTAGTCAATACCTTGGTGGAGTTACTTGCATCACCTCTCCATGAAGGAATCCTTTTTCTTCTTTTGCCTTATTCATCTCTCAATTTTTTTCGATTTTTTTTCCATTTTCATTTTTCATTTTTCATTTTCTCAACTGTGCATAGAACTTATTCATTTTAGAGGGAGAAGAGGGATCCCAACTTATTGAGAGAAGAAGAGGTTGTTACTTTATAGAAGTATCTTATATATACCTCTGACGTGGTTATTAAGGTTTACCCCTTCACCTTACTCTACTGGACTGAGCTGATAAGGGTTAACCCAAAACAATCGACTAGAGTAGGTGACACTAGTTAGAGCACAATCATTGTGTTTTCACCAAGGCTAACTTTGATTAGAACCTATTTTCCATTTCTATATCATGGACTGAAGACAACAAGTTCTTTATACAAAGGCAGGATGATAGATAACCAAGTATTGATAACTACACAAGACCTCTTGTACTTTACCTAGCTTGTTTCAAGAGTCGCACACAGTTTCATGCAAAACTAACCTACAGATGTAAACAAACAAGAAAAATAGAAAATAAAGCAAAAGCAGAAGTAAATGCATAAGAAAAGTGAGTAAACAAAGAAGAAAGGAAACAAACAAACATGCAAAGTAAGGAGAAAATATGCATGTAAGCAAACAAACCAAAATCAAACACTACTCCTACTCCTAAGCTAACTGTCCATGGGTCTTATTATGTAAAGTGATACTTACAATGCAGCAATTGGTGCATTGGTCAACCCATGTTGGTGAAGGCATGGTTTGTGAACAACACATCTGAGTGAACTAGCAAACATGAATGATATAACAGTGAAGCAAAACACACTCCGAGTTTAAATGTGTCCACAAAACATAACAGAGTGGAAACGAGTGACATGATGCAATCTTTTATGGTGTTGTGCTATACTACGTGTGGATGTTAAGCACTCACATTTTCTTAACTGTGACATGCAAGAAAATGTGAGAAAGGTAGATCGCTAACATTGCGCAAGTGTGTTTGCTGTGTAAGATTCCTCCAACGCATGAGCAATGGGATCGTGTAGTTCAAGTGGAGGAAGGAAAATATGAATGTTAGATTGATATTTAGTGCATACAGATGAGTGATGAGGAGCCTTGGGTGTCTGAACAATTTCCTAATTGGAAGTGAAATCAACCTTAGGACAAAAAGGGCCTAACATAACCATCATCTTGGGTTGAAGTGCCTCGAGGATTTGTGGGGTTTCAACTTCGTCGACATATAGATCATCATAGACTAGTGTCTTAGAAATATTAACAACGATTGAATCAACATCGTGATCAGATGAACAATTAAAGAGATCATGATAACCAAGTTGAGAACATTCAGGATGTTTTTTGGCATCCTCATGATTTGATGAATCACACAGAGGGGTAGATGAGAAGCAAGAATGCTCACCCTCTGCGTTTTCAGAAAAAGCAGATGAAAGATCAAGTGGGTTTTCAAGGAATGATTTGTCCTCTATGTTGTCAAATGATGGACTGACATCTAGTGTGTTCTGTGAATGATAAAAAATGGGTGCATCCATAGACGAAGATACACATGTGAAATTAGGGATGGAAGAATCACTAAGGTTGTCAGGGAAAAAAGAAGGAGGAGCGGATATAAGGGAATCATCCTTCACCGCAGGTTGATGTTCACATTCCAAGCCATACTCTTCATGAATGACGGCAGAGGTTGGTTGTGAAAAAAAAACTTTGTCGATAGATTGATCATCATTTAAAATAGGTGCAGATTCCGAAATGGAAGAACATAAGAGAGTGCAATCCAGAGGATCAACAGAACACGAAGATGGGGGTTAAGGTAAGAAATGCATATGAAAGCCCATTGGCTTCGAAACCAAATTTGCATGAAAATTGAGTGAATTTATGTGTGGGAGGATGTAACAGTTGAATGGATGTGTGTGCCAGTTCTCCCACATCACTCTGCATTGGTGGAGATGTTTGATGATGGGATGATGGATAATCACTTGTGATAGTGACCATGTCCATCTGTGATTGTGCAGCTCCATCACCGAAGTATGCTGAGGGAGGCTTGGGCTTGAACTTACTTTTAGGATTGACATATTTGGTAAGACAATATTCAAATCTTTCCATGAGATATTGGAATATCATCTGACTTTTCAGAGCTTGAAACAGCAATACACAGAAGCGGTCCCAAAATTACATAGGCGATTCCTGCGAGGTCTTCCATTGTTTTAACAATTTTTGGTCAAGATGTTCTAGATCAAATTTGATGGAAAGTAGATTCAATGAGATCAAAAAATGGTCAAGTGAGTGCACACTGTCAGGTGGCAGACTCCAGCACCACCGTAGTGGGGATTCACAAAGGGTGTATACAAGTAGCACGCTTGCCTCTTCTACATAGAACTTGTCTAGAATGAATGCATAGAAGTCTTCTAAGTACTCAGTGATGAGCCTCATCATTGGGTAATTATATGGGCCTTAATTCACCTCATAGATTAGTCAAGCCAACTTTTCTCACAACTTATCACATATTTTGATTATATTTTGTTTAATGAGATGAATTAAAGTGAGATATTATGCCTAGTTGACTAATATGCATTGAATGCATGTTTGGAAGAGAAAATCAAGGAATTTTGGCAAAGATTGATGTTTGAAACTCGAATGGGACAAGGGGAAGAGGTTATAGGAGGGAAATCCTCCTCATTTACTCCTTCCCCATTTGAATATTCCTTCACTAATCCCACCAACTCAGAGTGCAAGAAACCAAGTAATCAAGATTAGAAGGCAGTCAAGAAAGTGATAGACAAAGAGCATTTCATCTCGAGATTGGGTGCTGAGCCTCTCTAAATTTAGTGAAGTAATTGGAGACTTAAGTTGTATAAGTAGAGAGGCTTAGAGCATCACTAGGATTTGAATTTATGTTGTAAAACTCTAGCTATTTTCCAGCTCCAAACTTGTGGGATACTTTTGATGTAATTTCCTATTTTGGTAATAAGAATGAGATTTTTCTTGATTCGGTACTGAGTTAACTCAGAGGGTTGAAACTCTTGGTTTAGGGCCCAACCCTAGTAGCAAAGGCTCCTCTTCTTGTATCTTTATGCTTAGCTTAGTTTCATAGATTCATGATTAAACTATCTTTAGAATTCTTTCATTGCAGATAGTGTATATTTGATTAATTGTTTATTAGTTTGCTTCCATTTGTGCCTTACTTTAGTAGTAGGTTAGAAGGAATAAACTGAGAATCACAAAGCTATCAGTGGGTGTCTTGGCCTCACTTCTTCCCTCTAGAATCATGATTTGAGGAAAAGACCCTTATGCAACCCAAAAAGACATATTTCCATTTATTTCATGATATTTAGAGTTACTTGTACTTAAACTAGCATTTGATTAGTTTTCCAAAGTAGCATTTCATTGCCATCTATTCTATCTTCATTCTTGCATTATATCTCATCCATGATTCTATGGGATTCAAAAATTTCTTCATGCATAAGGTAGACAGCTAGTTCATTAAATTCTTCTTTTCTATCTCAAGAGAATTCTTCTTGTTTACATGAATTTTTGGAAATTCCACATGTTTGATGCAGAGTAAGTGCTTCACAAGTAGACATAGATCTCATAGCAAGAAACATCCTGCAACTTCATTCACCCATGGGCATTCCTCATTTTCATCAAAACCTTCACCAATTTTATCATTTTACATAGAAATTTCCTCAAGCATTTTGAGCAAATCCAGCCATCTCTTAAACTTGGTTTTGGGTTTTGAGTGATCCTAGGCCTTTTCTCACTCCATTCCACCCATCAACCACCTTCCCTAAGCCTTCCATCAGCTCCAACACCCATCATTTTGCTCACGAATGCATCCTGTAGAAATATAGGGAATCCTGTAGGTTTCTAGTACATCCTGTAGGTTTTCCTGTGTTGGCCTATTTTAAGGCTGAATTGAGAGAAAACCTCTAGGAAGCCTCACAAGGTCACCCAAGGGTCTCCCAAACCTTCCAACCATCTCCTAAACCTTCCAGCCATCCATCATCATCCCTAAACCACCCGCCACATCACCAAAAGAGATTAGTTTGCACACTTGATTTTTCATGAAAAGCATAGAAAGACAAAATAGATTTATTACAGTACTATACATGCATAAAAACTGTGTTTGATGTTTTTAACTTCCATGATTAGGATAACAACATTTTGTTCATGTTGATTTAGCATCAGTGCAAAGCATAGCTCTTAGAAATTAATTAGGAAATGGTGTTCCTTAGCATTGAATTTCATTCTTTTTCATTATTGCAGTAGATCAACACTCTCATAGGGTAGATTTCTATATCTTTCATCAAGGAACCAAGATTCTTGTTAATCCATAGAAGTCTAGCTTGCAAACCCTAGTGGTCTCTTGCTAGCTGAACAGTGACAAAAGGCAGAACCATCACTTTTACTTGTCGATATAGCACTGTCACCTCCAAGTTTTTGTGAAGCATGGGTTGATAAAGTAATGCTGGTAGCCCAAAAGTTGCAACATTCTTGTTGCAATATTGGTGCTCATCACTCGGGCCAAGCTATTTTGCCTTCACCATCATACATGAATTCAGACAAGAGATCATCAAACTCCCTAGTGAGGTCGAGAGGTTTGGCATACAAAAAACATCGGGGAGGGATGAGTGTGATAGTATCCATGATGGATGTGCAAACATTCAAAGTAGGATGTAAGGACTCAGCTTGTCATTTGGCACTCCTTCTAGCACCAGAAATGTTGATGGTGCTAGACTCGTCAACATATTATGGGATCTGCATGGTAAGAAGTCCCAACTAGACCTCAGACCATTTGGTGTAGGAGTCCCAATAGTGGGTTGTACGGTATCGCCTTGACCATAGTTGCGTGCAGAGGCAAGAAGGTTGTCCTTGTTGGTAGCAAGGGTGTGACATGCACAACAAACAAAGGAAGGTGCATGAATGGTTCTAACACATGGAAAGTGAGGTGAGTGCACCCCTTGGGAACTTGTGGAAGAATGCGGCTTGGAAGGGAACACATGAGAGAAGATGCATCACAAACTAGAAAGAAATTAAGCCAAAAATCCAAAGCGATAGTTAAACGAAGAGCACATTTTACTAAGATTCATACATACTTATACAAAAAGAGTCCATACATGCATGTGTAAGAAAACATATACATATATCATTAGATTAACCAAGATAGCTGAAATACAATAACAAAATATGCATGAAATGTGTTGGCTCTATTATATTAAAAGTGAAAGTTACCTACTCCTCCAAAGAGATGTACTAGCTCCGGACTGTGGAGAAGCCAAGGCTCATTATAATACTCTCCAAGATTTCTCTAAGATACTCCTATCGAAAGCTTGGCTAACCAAAATCTTGTACAATGAGTTATGAGGTACTATAAATAGAAAAGGCTGGGGTGACCCTTGACATTCCCCTTTGTGTCTGTTCACCTACCCTCATGACTCTTCAACTACTTTATGACTATTACATTCAACGATCGACACTTGAACTTCCACTTGACAAGATGTTACATACAATCTGCACATGTACCCATGTGAGACAAAATGGGCTTGAGAAAGCCATGCAAGACATCACTAAGACTTACATAGTTGTCGGAAGATCAAATCTTTGACATCCTCACAATGATTGATGGTGTCGAACTAATACCAAGCTTGGTCATCCATGATTGTGTCCATGAGCTTAATGGTGACATCCTGTTGAAAGCGAACTCTTGCCTCCATTGCATTTGGGTACACTGATACAGCTTCATTGTCCAACTTGTCTTAGAACATGCAGATGATCATGTTGAGTGCAGCTGAACTAGCAACATATTGATGCATAGTGTCTCTTATGATCTCCAAGTGTGTGATGGTGACCATGCACATCAACTTTTCAAAATACATGTTCAGTTCCACTCAAACTTTCTTCTTATCTTTGCCTTGGTGAGTGTCCCAAATGGGTGGGATCCCATGCGTGTGCACAATGACATCCATGCTCCCAAACATGCTTGCATGTGATCAACAACACTACTCACCCTATCTGCTCCATGTCAGCTGCTGGATGGGTCCATAACTTGTATGGGCACAATTTCATCAGTCTGTGCATGTTGCGCCTCCTGTTGTACCTATTCCTACTGAAACTCCTTCTCTTGTCTATGTAGCTCATGTTATTCTTTGATTTCCTACATTAGCACATGCAACTCCTTCTCTATTTCTCTCTCTTCCTTCACATGATCCTCATGTTATGCTGTCACCCCATAGCCTAAATCTCCAAAGCTTCTTTCATCACAAATGGATCTGCTGGAACTTGCAACTTTGTTTTGCCTCTACGTTGTCAACAACCTTCCTCTTGCATTTGTTGCATGCAGGTGTGCTACCTTCCACTGCTGCTGATGGTGCTGCTTGCTGTGACGCCACTGCCATTTCATCTTGATATCCTTTTCCATGAACAACTTGATTTTTTCATAGATAGGAAAGTTCATATAGACTTTATCGACTGCATCCCCAGTTGCATCCTCAACGATGTCTTTGGCTCTGCTCTCCTGGAAGCCATTATACCTATGTTGTTGAGAGGCAGACAACCACCTATGATGCTTAGAGACATAGAAACACTCATGACAAGCAATCTGTCAGTTGAAAACAAAAAAAACTGAAGGACTGACATGCAACCTACATGTGTGACTGTCCATGGAGATTGTACAATTTTCACTAGGAGGCTCAGAGACTGACTGCCAACACTGTGCAAGGAATAGTATGGACTTTTGGGAGGCGAATTGACTATTGGAACTATGCATTGCATAAGCTAGCTTGCCCTACTAAGGGCTGAAATTGTTCAATACAAAATTTCAGTCTGCAGTGACATGCAAACCAACAAATTGCATTGTGCAGTTTCTGGGGCTAGCAAGGCACTGCTTTCCAGAATTGCACAATGCAAGCCTTGAGGTTAGTGTTGGGCCAGTATTGTGTAATTTTTGGAGGGAAGGCAAAGGCTTCACTTCTAGAAATGTGTAATGCAAGCTGGGCAAGACAAGGTCCAGGCGAGGGTAGCCCAGACTCGCTGATGGGTGACTGAAAACATGAGATCTGAATGCATGGTGAAACTAAGTGTAAACTAGAGTGAATGATCATGCATGCAAACAACAACTGCATGATTTAGAAAATGGAAAAACATGCATGTGTGTAAAACGAGTAGCCACAACGGTGACCATTAATGCAAAAACAATGCCATGCATGTGATGATGGTGAGATGAGAACAAAAATAGAAATGGTGCTTCTACAAGCTAACATACACTAAAATCACAACAAGCACTCATTTAAATCAAGAAAACAACACTCACACAAAGCGAAACAAAAAAGGTGACAGAAACGCAACGCAAGACATGAAAAGTTGACTTACTCTGAAACAGCTAAGCTGGAAGTGCAGAACACTGCTTGATGACATGTGGGATCTTAGAGTTGCAAGGTTGATGTGAGGAATGAGCTCTACATTATCGAGTTGATGACTATTGATAAGAGCAAGGTTATGATAACATTCTAAAAATTTAGGAAAAAGTGACACTTGCCGAGAGGTTTCTAAAATGATCTTTGCATGTAACCTTGAGCTGCTAAAAATATATCCGTAGATCTAGGGATGCCTTTCGCATGCTGCCTTTTGCTATTTTGGGAAGAGCGGCACATGAATGAAGATCATTTTTTCTCGATCCTAGAGGGAACCAGTCAACATGAAAGTTCTTGCAACAACCTGGTTGATTAAGAGAGGGATTTATGCAATTTTTGAGAGGAATTGGGTTGGTTGTCCCAGAGGGATTTCACAATATCTAGGAGGATCAGGTGATAGTTTCCTAGAATTGTGCAATTTTTGGACTAAGCTGTAGTGCTAGGCCAGATTGTGCAATTTTTCCAAGGATGAATCTTTGACTATATTGCGCAATTCCTTAGCCCAATAGGCTGGCCAACAGATTTGCACAATTTTTGGTTTGAGCTTCAGTGTTGGGCCATATTGCGCAGTTTTTCTGAGGAAACCTGTTGCGGAGGTAAATCCCCTCTGCAGACAGAGGTGGATCCCACTAGCCCCGAAGGGGTCTAGCAACAATCAATCACACTGCATGCAAGTTTCTAGCTATATAATTTAAAAGTCGATCTAGGAGACCAACCTGGGATCCAACAATTGTTTGTTGTGGGGAAAAGTGTCGCTCCTATCCTCTATCTCCGGCCGGTCGCTATTCGCACATAGATACCTGCACAAGTGAAGAATAAACCACAACAAGCATAAAATCCAAAAATATACAGCTATGTACCAGTCAAGCAAGATACAATTCACATATCACCGATGTAACACATAAATGAAACCATAATGACAGTCGCTTTGCATTAAAAGTAATGAAAGAAGAGATTACAACCACTTAAGGCTTGACACTGTGAAACTCTTCTAGCTGGGTGGGCAGTCAGTCCGACACATCTCGCAAGATCACTTCCTCTCTCAACAATCCGGCAGCATAACCTTACTTTTCAACTTTCAGCTCAAAAAACTATCTCTCTCACACTAGCTTGCTTGCTCTTTTGCTTTAGCCTCCAAAACTCTGAACTAGCCCATTCATTATGGGGGGACGAGCTTTTATAGGTAAAGGGAGAAGAGATATTCATCGTACGTAGACACGTTCTGAGTTTTGGTAATGTCTCATAATAGCCGTTGCCTTGGATAGAAAAGCCGAAACCCGGATGCTTTTGTGGGCTTTTTCCTTCAGGGAACTGAGCGAGTCACAAGGGAAAAAGCATTCTAGCATGCGCTGGACAAAAATCATGCCCAAATTGTGTGGCGCGGGCCGTGCTCTGGGACAGAGCGCTTATGGGCGCGCCCTCTTTGTAAGGACTGGGCCATTGGCGCGGGGTAATATACTGTGTGACCGCGCTAATGGGAAAAAGGCATTTTCCAAGGCTAATCTTCAGAAGGTGTCTTCAGGGTTATTGAACTTCATACTCAGGAGGCTTCAATGCAAGTGTTTTCAAGTTATGTCACTGGTCACAGATCCGTAAATGTGTCCTCCAATGTGTGACAGTGGGGCGCGACAAGGACTGTGGCCGAGGGTGACAAATTACTGCGTAACAGATGCCCCCTAAAGCATGAGCCTTGAGAAAGAGAGAGAGGTGAAGTGCTTTACAAGATCATATCGAACTGCCGCCGAGAACCTGCATAGAGAGATATAGTATGATAGTTCAAATACATGATGCATGTGGTATGGACGCAGCCATCCATTGACAGAGTGTATAATAATCAAGATCCGTAGTATGGACGCAGCCATCTGGTTGGGATCGATGAATAGACTCTGGTATGGTCGCAGCCATCCAGTGAAAGAGTCATGTATCAAAATCACGCCTGGATTACAACAGACACAATCCAGGGTCTTGCTCTCCATCTCGACCCGAACACAAGTACAAGTCCAAGCATGTGAAAATGTAAGCTGAAGTCGAACATGTTTGGACATCGTCTGATTACCAGTCAATAATGAAAACTGTTAACAAACGCGAGAGGTACCACCGATAATGACAATGGCCCTCAAGGTACTACAGGTACAGTCTATGGCGTGCGAATGTATGGGCCGATGTCGAACACCCGTAGAGTTATTCGATCGGAGGCCAATGATGAAAACCTCTCGTCGAATACGAAGAACCTGCCATTAAGGCATGCAAGCTCCAAGGTACCAGAAGGGAGTCTCTAGGCCACTTTCCTGGAAAATGAGCTGAAGTCGACAGGAAGTGGTCTTTGTCGAAGGTGGGCCATAATGTTTCCCACATCATCGACGTGAGATGGGAAGATGTAATGTTGTGAAATGAGAGTTATGACCTATCAAGCGGAGGCGGTTTTTCTTCTTTGCAGAGGTGGACTTCTCTTGAACATATTGACGGCACGACAGCGAAGTTGGCAGTATTTTGACATCATTAGATCAGAGGTCACAATGACGAGGCAATGAGCAGATGAGAGGCCAAAAAAGGATCACCCAAACCCACGGAGGCAAGTGAAAAGCCAAATCAGATATCCCCACCCTGACGCAAAAACAGAGGAGTGCCATGTTCAAGAGCGACATACTGCCAACGCGACTTATGATTATGGTTTCAAAATTTTTCCCCCGCCATTTCTGGCGAGTACCCCGATTATTTTTGAACAAGCTTGAGGGGGATAGCATATGCTTGCAGTATAAGTCCGACCTTCGGTCGAATCCAACCTAGTATGGTTTAACGAGCCCTAGGGAGGAGAGGCTCAAATCTCATCACGGTGACGAGTCCAATGTCGTCAGGTTTTAACGAGTCTGACATAGGAAAAACTCGGAGTCTTTTTCATGTTTAGAGAGTCTGAAAAAACACGGAAAAGGAAACTCTAATCCACTGTCGTCAGGGTTTAACGAGTCCGACATAGGTAAAACTCGGAGTCTTTTTCATGTTTAGAGAGTTTGAAAAAGACACGGAAAAGGAAACTCCAGAGGTCCTTTTTCGTACAGTTTGTGTCTCGTGGGTCCGAAAAAGTTTAAAATGATACCCGAAAGAACCGCCCGATCATTATGATCGAGGAGTACTTTTCATGAGTAGTGACATTGATCTGAAAAAGTAAAAAAGGGAACAAAATCACATCGTTTCGCAACCGTTAACGAGTTTGAAACGACAAAAACCCGGTAATCTTTTAGTGTTTAAACAGTCGATAAAAGAACTTAAAACGACCGCCTCTTGGTAATTGTTTTAACGAGTCAAGAGGGAAAACTCGGCAATCTTTTCCGCTTTAAGGTCAGGAAAAGAGCTGAAAGCGGACCATGACGATAACGTTTTCTTGTGCCTTGCGTTATTTACAGATGTCTCAAATGTCTATCTAACACATGATTGGCCAATGCATCAGACACTACGTTCAATTGTCGCGGAATGTGTTGATACGTAATCAATTCAAAATTCCTTTCTAACAATTTGACATGCAAATACAACCTCAAGATATGATGGTTTCTGACGGAATAACGCCTGTTAAGCTGGTGGATGACAAGTTGAGAGTCTAGTTTTACCACTAATGTGCGAATGCCAAGATTAATTGCTTCAGTAAGAAGTTCAATTACGGCGGAATATTCGGCCACATTAATTCGTGGTATGACCCAGACAGACACGCTTGAAGATCAACCAGTGTAAACATATGATCGTAGATCACCCATGGCGCAGAGGAGTTATGAGTGCGCGATAGGCAACCATCAGCGAAACCGATATAAGGCGGCAGACATTGGTTAGAAGCGAAGGCTACAAAAATAAGGAAGGTTACAATAGAGTTCTCCTAACAAATTTTAAAATACAATGTTATATACAACAAGAAGCGTACTAGTATATGCAATATAGTATTTTTCAAACAGCCCGTTAAGAGGCTGTGCGAGAGGATTTTCTTCATAATCTATACTCATAGGTGCCTTCTCCAAGAATTTCTTGACAAATGGCTAACCAATGGATTCGAGTTTCCTGGGTCCTAATTTTCCAATTTTCTGATCATATAGGAGAACTAGGTCTCCTCATCAAGGAACGTGGATGAACATTCTGGTCAAAGTGAGATTGGACCCGCCTCTTTTGCGTTTCGATGGCCAGATTAGCCAGGCGGCGAGTTTCATCCAGACGTTCTAAGTAAAGGAGGCGTTCTTCTAATGGGGTAGTGTTAGGAAGTAGTTCGACGGCTAATTTTAATGAAGGGATCTCACATTCGATCGGAAGGGTGGCCTCTAGTCCGTAGAATAGTTGAAACGGAGTGAAACCAGTGGCGTCTTTCACGGAGGTTCGGTAAGCCCATAGAGCTGAGAACAACATTAAATGCCAATTGGATTTGTGTATGCCAACGGTGCGCTGAAGCATAGTAATCAGAACCTTGTTGATTGCTTCAACTTGGCCATTGGATTGAGGATAGTACGGGGTAGAACTATCATGTTTTAAACCCAGTTGGGTTGTCAGTTCTGACATCATATGGTTTCGAAAATGCTTTCCGTGGTCAGTGACGATGGCTTGAGGGACTCCGAATCACGAGATGACATGATTAAACAAGAATTGCGCCGCTGTGTGGCCGTCTTCATTGAGTGTAGGCATCGCCTCGGTCCATTTTGTGAAATAATCCATGGCGACGATAATGTAACCATGCCCCCCGGCCGAGCGAGGGTTACACGTAACATAATCAATGCCCCATTTGGCAAAAGGGCCGACGGTCACAACGGGGTGCAAAGGAGTAGCGGGTGCCCGCATCTTCCGTTGGAAAATTTGGCACTCGTGACATGAGCGGACTGCAAGGATGCAATCTTTGAAGATAGAAGGCCAAAAGTAGCCAGCACGAAGAATTTTCTGAGCAGTTGCATAGCCAAACATATGACTGCCACAAGCGCCTGAGTGGCAGTCATTAAGAACTTTCTCAGCTTCTTCGTGAGTAAGGCAACGGCGGAGAATGGAGTCGGCGCCGAGGCGATACAAAGTATCCCCAATGATCCGATATGGTTGAGATTGGTGACGAATCCTTCGTCGAGCATCTTTAGGAGTGCCCAGTCGAAAGGAGGATGTTTGGAGATACGTGATAATGTCACCATACCATGGGTCAAGGGTGCTGATTAGGAACAAGGTCTCATCTGGAATGTGATCTGCAGTATGAGACGGTGAAGCAGAGGATGGTAGAGAGCAAATCAATTAAGCAAAAACCAGTGATTTCTTAGACTTAGCGGAAGTAAATTCCAAGTCGAATTCTTGGAGGATGACAATCCATTTAGAATATTTGCCCCCCAGCAATTGACGTGATAGGATGTACGTCATGGGGTTGCAATCAGAAATCACTGTAGTACTGCGTAGCAGGATATAGTGACGGAAACGTTGGACCGCACAGACAGTGGCTAGTGCCAACTTCTCGACATGGGCATATCGAGTTTCTGTGTCAAGGAGGTTTTTACTGAGGTAATAAACGACGTGCTCTATGTCATTGTCGTCAGTTTGGACAAGAACCATGCCAATAGTGGTATCGGCAGCGGCTAAATAGAGGAGGTAGTCACGGTGATAATTCGGAGGCCGAAGTAGGGGGGCGGAGATAAGGAGATCCTTGAGATGCTTAAAAGATTCTTGAGCTACCGTATCCCAGTGAAAAGGGGCGTCCTTTTTAAGGAGCCGCGTGAAGCCTTTAGCGACTTCGGCATAGTTTGGGATAAAACGACGTAGAAAGTTCGCTTTACCTTGCAGACTTTGCAGTTGGTGTAAGGAAGTAGGGGGAGGGAGATTCACAATAGCTTCGACTTTGAGGGTATCGAGACGAATGCCTTCTTGGGAGACGACAAAGCCGAGAAGTCGACCTTTTTCGACGCAGAAGACACATTTATGAGGATTAAGCCTGATGTTGTAGTGGCGACAGCGAAGAAAAATTTCACAAAGATGAGCAGGATGGTCTTTACGCTGAGCTGAATGAGCTGGAAGATCATCCAGGTAAGGTTGTACAATGTGTCAGATGTCATGAAAAGCATAAGACATTGCCCGTTGGAAAGTAGCCCCGGCATTTTTAAGGCCGAAAGGGAGTTTCTTATAAGCAAAGGTACCCCATGGACATATAAACGCAGTTTTGTGTTGATCGGCAGGGGCGATATTGATCTGGTTATAACCAGAAAAACCGTCCATAAAAGAGTACATTTCGCTACCCGCGCATTTGTCGATAATCTGATCGATGAAAGGTGTGGGGAAATTGTCTTTTGGACAGGCTCGATTGATATCGCGGTAATCAACACAGACGTGGATAGTTCCTTGTTTTTTAGCAACGGGTACAATATTGGAAACCCAATCTGTGAGTGGTATAGGGTAGATGAACCCAGCTTTAAGGAGTTTTTCCACCTCGGCTTTGATGGCTGTAGCTTTTTGAGGGTGTACTTGACGTAAACGTTGTCGAACGGGCTTAGCACCGGGGTATGTAAGGATTTCATGCACCACGATGTGAGGATCAATGCCGGGCATTTCTTCGTAAGACCAAGCAAAAACATCGCGAAATTCGCGAAAAAGTGTCGAGTATGTTTGAATCTCCTCCGGAGTACAAGTGACTCCGATATGGACATGTTCGACAATCCCAGGTTTGATAGAGATATCGATGGGTTGGGTTGGTGTGATGTTTGCCAGGTTACCTTCAGAAGCTGAGTGGTAAACATGGACAGGGGATGGAAGGGGTCGGGATGGGGAAGAAGGAGCAAGTCTCTGAGCTACAGTTGGCTCATGCTGGGGTAAGGGGAGGAATGAGGAACGATGATGGGTATGGTGCCAAGGAGGTTCCTCGAGAGACATGGTCTCTATAATTTCTTCATCGGAAGAGAATATTTGGTGTAAAGGATCCGAAGAAGCTGGAGCTACAATTTCTTGAGATGGGGTCAGTGCATGGAAAATTGTGCTTGAAAGGGTAAGTTCAGGATCCGAAGCAGCGATGATTTCAACGTAGTTGAATTCGGCGGGACTTAATGACATTTTGTCGCCCCATGAATCTACGCGGTCGGTGGGGGGAATAATCCATGGATCGAGACAAGTGGAGATCATATTGACGGGAGCGACATTGGGAAGTGAGGCCTGGAAAACACCCATAAGGGTGGGATCTTTAAAAATTCCGTGACCGAGGTTCGCAAGAGGCTTCGAGGTATGTTCCACGAAGGGGATGGTTCCTTCTGAAGAGGAAGCGAAAAAGTTCAGCTGGTCGACCGTAACAATCTTCCCTTGGTGAGGGAAACGGATGATACGGAAGTAGGACGAAGCAACGGCTTGCATTGCGTAAATCCAACTGCGTCCAAGAAGGAGGTTGTATGTTAAGGTAGCGTCCACGACTTCAACTTCCATCTCGACCATTTTTCCTTCCAAAGAGATGGAAAGTCGTGGGAGAATACCATAAGGATGTGAGGCCCTGCCGTCAAAAGCTTCCAAGGTTGTAGGAGATTGACTCAATGTGGGAGAACCAATAGCTTTCCAACAGGCCACAGACATGATGCAAGTAGAGGCACCTTCGTCAATGACTGTGCGATGAATAGTTTTCTTGTTGATAACTACCTGTATGAGGAAGGCAATTTGGGGAGGCAGTCTCTGAGTGTGGTGGTTCAAATCGAAGGTCATCAACTCCGAATCAGCTGGATCGATACCGCCGATGGCGGATAGAAAGGACTTCCTCTGCGAGGGACAGCTCTGGAGAACTTCTAAAGCGGACATAGCCGACGGAGTCTGGGCTAAATCTTCGACGATATTATAGTGTTGAGCAGCACGGGCGTTCGGGTTGTAAGATGACTTCCGGAGAACCCCTTTGGGAGGAGGTCGAACAGGTATTTCAGCACTAGGTCTCTCGATGTGGAGAGGGCTTGAACTAAAAGGGGGAGCGCTAGGGGTGACCTCGGGCTCCTTACCGGCGGAGGGATATTCTTTAGTTCGAGTACTAATGTTAATAGGGACCGTACCTGCCATAAACACTTGGGAACCGAAAGAAGAGGGAGGTTGAGAAGGGTCAGCGACCATTTGGGTCTGCTGTGAAGGAAAAGGTTCTTTCAAAACTACAGGAACCCCAGAGGCGCCTTTCAACAGACGACTAACTTCAGATCGCCGGGGGCAGTCTTTCGTATAGTGATCCTCGTCACAAATAAAACAAGGAATCTTAGGTTTTCGTTTGGCGCTCTCCTCAGATTGAGGTTTAGGTTGTTCTTGCTTAGGTTGTTCTGATTTATTTTTTCCTTTCTCTTTCTTCTTTGATCTGAAGGTTTTGTCAGTGTTAGCTGACTGAACGGCATTAACCTCGGAAGTAGATTTAGGAGGGGGAGCCACCTGGGAAGTATTGTCATTAGGGGGATGAGAGGTTTGCTTCCCATGGTTTGCAGAATTCTTTTTGGAGGATGCACTCACAGACCCGATAATGCCATCAACCGTAGGGGTTGGCGGGGTGTTGGATGTTCCAGGTCTAGGGGCACCGGGCAAATAATCATATAATGTACCTGACTGAGAATAAACTAAGTCAAGATATTGAGCGCGCGCAATGGCTTGCTCTTCAGTAACGCATGCTCCCATTGTGATGTCCCGAGCTATCGGAGGCACGAATGAGGTCGTGAACCAATCCGTGAGGAGCTGGTCGGGAATCGAGAATTTAATCATACGTCGGCGCCGTCTCCATTCGTGGATATGGTCAGAGATGTGTGTAGCAGTCGACTGTCGCAAAGACGTCAGGAGGTGCGTCCCTGTTTCGTAGCGAATGGGTAATTGAAAATGTGTAAGGAATGCCATAGTCATGGAGTTGAAATCCTGAAAGGATGCACGACTAAGCTCAATGTACCATTTAGCGGCAGAGCCGGTGAGCGTCCTTTGGAAAAGGCGAAGTCGAATCGAATCATCAAGCCATGAATTAGATGAGCACCATAAATGGTACGTCATTACGTGAGCTTGCGGATCCTCATCTGCTTTGCCATCGAACTTCGGGCAATCACCAGGAATTTTGGTGGGGACCGGAGGCCAATAAGGATTGTGAAGAATAGGATCATTCGTTAATTTGGACACATCCGGTAGCTCTAAGGTGGCTAAAAATGGTAACTGAGGATTGAAAGGCATGTGACTTGGTTGGAACGATGGGGTGCCTGGGTTCCAACCGGGTGGTGGTGGTGGTCCCCACGAGCCTTGCCCTAAGGGATTTGCGCCCAAGGGTTGGCCATAGGGATTGGTGTTCTGCCCCCCAGCATACGGATTACCAAAGGAAGCTATAGAAGCACCGTATGGTGTTTGATAATTCTGGTAGGGGGTAAAGAGAGGTTGCCTTTGAGGTTGTTGATAACCATAAGGTGGAGGGATTTGGTTTTGACCGCTACTCCTTATTTGAGTAGCGCCAGCGGCAGGGTAACCTTGCTGGTACTGAAGCTGGCTTGCCTGCTGATATTGAGGTTGGCTTGCCTGCTAATACTGAGGCGGGCTTGCCTGCTGATACTGAGGCTGGCCGGCCTGCTGATACTGAGGACGGCCTGCCTGTTGATACTGAGGTGGGCTTGCCTGCGGATGCTGAGGTTGGCCGGCCTGTTGATACTGGGGCTGGCTTGCTGGCTGATACTGAGGTTGGCCTGTCTGGTGATAGTGAGGCTGGCCTGCTTGCTGGTGTGGAGGCTGGCCTACCTGCGGGTGCTGAGGCTAGCTTGCCTGTCCCGAGGATTGAGTGTTATGGACAGTCGGCTGACCAGCGGGTTGAGCCGCTTGGTTAGAGACTTGGGGATATCAGACGTTAGGTTGATTCGGATTAACGAACGACGGGCCCGTTTGTCCAATAGATGAGCCTAGCTGGGGTCCAGGGTGAGCTTCCGGAGCAGAAGAATGACCTGGGTTGCCAATAGGTTGAGTATGAATAGTGAAAGAGGTGCCACTAGGAGCAAAAGGATATCCTTGAGAGGATTGTCCTTGTGGATGTTGCTGATGTGGTGTCTCAGGCTAAGCGGCCGGCGCTGGACCACCATGGTGAGAGGTGGGACCCCACTCTGCAGATAGTGGGACCGAGATTTCTCCGACGGATAGCTGACCTATCTCAGGGCCGAAGAGCGGGAGATGCTGATCGTGCTGCCCCCCAAGGGATGCATTAGATGGGGGTTCAAAACCCGCAAACAAAGAGGACGAAGGTCGGCTAATAACAGGTATCGAAGAGTCGAAAGATATAAGCGGAGGGGTTGTCACCGAAATAGTAGTGGTACTATGGGGTGGTAGAGTTGATGGTTCCGTGTTGGAAAAAACAGGTGGTGACCAGATAGAGGTCGGAAAAGAGGTGGGTATAAAATCGCGCAATGCTTTATAACCAGGGGGGGGTACCTTGGTAGAAGTGTTCCGACTGACATATGTAAAGTCCATCATGCTAGGGATTTCGTCCCCTGGCATGCCAGAGTCGTCAGTAGTAGTGGGCGATGGGTTGTCCATGTCGGAAGAAAAAGGTGGCTGTGGAGAAGTATATTCCCAAAAAGGGGTACTTTTCTGAGAAGGTTCCCAAATGGGTTGGGTATAAAGCTGATAATCCTTGTCGCCCGGAGCATGAGAGCTGACCGGTTGTATGCTTGGAATAATAGGAAGAATTTGGCTTACAACCGGACCCCCGGGGGGCGAAGTTGGTAGTTCTGCCAGGGGGGAAGATCTACGGAATACCAAGGGAAATCAAACAAACCAAGCTTCTTTCCGGACTAAAATTAACTGGGTTATGTGAT
>APFE030298251.1:0-14281 GCA_000404065.3 Pinus taeda
TGAATGCTATTCATATATAGAGTTATACCACAACATCACCATTCATGTTGATTACATTTATTTATTTTTTAAAATTGTGAATTTAAAATAGTGAATTTAATTAATAGTTTGAAAATTTACTTTCAAACCTATTTATAATATTCATATGAATATTTTAGTAATTTTCAAACAAAATTGTATAAATAAAAAAATTCAACTAATTTAGTATAAGCATTGTACAATGGGGCATCCACAATACTAAAGTACCAAGATGAGACTGAGAATAAGTATAAAATATCTTTTTAGTGATTAGGCTCCAAGATAATCATATAGTCAGTAATAATAGGTCTTTAGAATTATTAAAAAAAAAAACTTATCTTTCTCCACTCACATCATCGTATAATGCATTGTCACATCATCCCATAATGCATTGTGCACACTTAAAACTAAATTCTGAAACCTGAACCAATAATGCATTGTGCACATTTAAACCTAAATCCTGAATACTGAACCTTGAAGATTAAAGTTTGAGAATCACATGTCATGCCATACTCATAAATAGAGTAACCAAATTGAAGAGTTTTGTTAGTTGTCTCGTACAAATAATATAACTCATTTTTCTTGTTTTTCTAGGTCAAATGACTATTTTCTCTATGATTTTGAGAGTTTTTATCTTACTTTTTTTGTGTTGGTATATTGGTGATAGATCTTTACTTGGTAAAATGTTTTATTTATTTAGTTTGATTAGGAAATATATTTATTTAATAATTGGATATAGAAGTTTTAAACCTGCCTTGACCAAAAATTTGATGCATTTAATACTTTCATACTAGAATTTGAATTTGAACACCAATGGGTTTGGGCTTTCCAAAGATTAGGATGCAAATGGGAGAGCTAGGTCCTTTTTTACATGCACAAAGATTATGAATTTCTTCATCCACATTACAATTTTTTTTTCAAAAGGCATATGCGTTACATTATTATTGGTAAATTTCTATTTAAAATTGTGCTCAAACTTATTTTATTATTTATAAGATTCATTTTTTGTCCCATTCATCACATGGAAAGAGATAAAATTGAAATTAATTGTTCATTTTCAAAATACATTGTAGTTAATAGCTTTGACTAAACTACATGAAAACTTTCCAAAAATAATTTAACTAGATTTATAAAATCTTGGAAACTAAAATAATATAGTAATTACAACGTAATTATATTAAATAATAATTTATTAATAAGATAACCAGAACTAACATAATTAAATACATTTAATCCTTTAAAAGTAATGCAAAAGATGTACAATATATCTAATTATATTATATTTTATGATAAACTTACAATTAAATAATTTAATGATAATAAAACTACCGCAACTTACATAAAAAAATAAAATATTTTATATTTATTAAAAAACAAAAATACATACATACTATTTAAATAATAAATAAATAAAATATTAAATAGTAGGTAAAAAGTAAAGCAGTTCTCTAAAAAGCAATGAATTTTTAAAATTTTTGTTATAAAAGTTTACTTTGACAACTTATTTTGTATGACAAAATTAAGTTGAACCACACTAGTTGGTTCGAAACACGTCGACAAAGGTCTTTTTCATGTGATTTACGCGGAAGCTCTTCTTATAACTATGATGGATCACAGAAGTCTCAATTCATCTCTTCTTATAACTATGATGGATCACAGAAGTCTCAATTCATTTGTCCTTACGATGAACCACACTAGTTGGTTCGAAACGACAAAGGTCTTTTTCATGTGATTTACGCGGAAGCTCTTCTTATAACTATGATGGATTAGAGAAGCCTCAATTCTACAAAAATAATACACCTCAACAAATACAAATTTTGCATCGTAAAACATTTTCCACCGCTGCAAAGACCATGAATAGTGTAAGTCAAATTTTTTTAATACACTACAACAAATTTCCATGGTAAAAAAATTTCCAAAGCTGCAAGGACCATAAATAGGTGTAAGTCATTGTTTTTAATTTAATTTTTATTCTTTTACTGGAATTTTTTTTTTAATCTAATCTTTGAGAGGTATTTTTTTGACTTTTTAGGACATAGTACCGGAAAACCAAGAATTTGATTGTTGAGTCTTCTACCCAAACCACGGATTTTCAAATTTTTGAATAAATTTTAACTTCAATATTTGGAATAAGTTTAAGAATTTGTCACCTCAACCTTTCCTAGAAATTGTATAAAATCTCTTCTGTCATGGTCGATTCTTATTTCTAACTTCATAGAAAAGTTATTGCAACTTGACATGCTTAGGAGATAGCCAGATATAACAAAAGTTGTGATGACCAGATAAGGCTATCTCCAACACATGTCAGGCTCAATAACTTTTCTATGGGGTTGGAAATAGGAATCACCCTCTGTCATGCCTGGAAAAAGCAGATCAACATGCCTGGAAAAAGCAGATCAGCGTACTAACATGAACCTCTGCAAACCATTCTATTAATGGGACAAGTTGTTAATGGATCCAATTTTGCTGCACCATGACAATCCACACTCTGTTCTATTTATTTAAATAGTTTTAGATGGAGTTTCGGGTGTTTTGGTGTTTGAAATAGATTTGGAGTTATTTTATTTGTGTTGTTGTTTAACTGGTTTCATGATTTTTTAAATGCATCTATCACATTCATAAAAATTTGGCCAATATTTTTAATTAAAAAATTTAAATGATAAATCACATTACTTAATTCAAAAAAAATTTAAATGATAAATCACATTACTTAATTCAAAACTTTCATGATTCTGAGATTTAAATGATAATCCTATTAATTAGTTAGAAACCTTCTCCAATTAATTCTGTTAAAGGAGGAAGCTTTTTAAATATTTCTACTCACAGCAACCTCAGAAATTTTAAAATCTATTTTATGTCCCAACCCATTTTAAAATCTATTTTATGTCCCAACCCATCCTGGTTCTGCATTCCTCATAGATTATTCTAAAGGTAGAAATTGTACTTTTAGATGAATGTCCACCTCAAAATATAAATGCTATCTGTGGGCTATCCATAAAACAGTGTTTTAACAGGTATAATAATGTACAGGGACATTATCACATGACGAGAGCAGCACACCAGATCCAAAGCCGAGATGGAATCCGAAGCCTGAACAGGTTCAGATTTTGGAAGAGATATTCAATTCTGGTAAGGTGAACCCTCCACGACAGGAAATTAAAAAAATCACCACTCAGCTGCAAGAATTCGGAGACGTTAGGGAGGCCAATATCTTCTACTGGTTCCAGAACCGAAAGTCCAGATCCAAACAAAAGCAACGACAACAGGCTGCACAGGGGTCTAGATCTAGCGCAGAGAGCCCTAAATCAGATCAGCCAAAACAGACAATTTTCTTCTTTGTACAATGGTGGAGAGATATTGTAGTAATATTTTTATTTTTTATTTTTTATTTGTTGTTAATTTCAATTTTTTTCCATGAAATTAATTATGTATTTCATTTTTCAAACCTTTAGTTTACATTTTTCAACTTTTAGTGCTTCAACTTGTAGCCAAAGATATTATATTATAAAGATATCAATTTTATTCAAGGATAAGGTTCTAGATTATTTGGACAAGGTTCTAGATCATTTTAACAACTATATAAGATATGTGATATGAGCTCAACATGTCAGTTGTAGGAACTGAAATTGAGCGGGGAGGATAACATTCCTCCCAAAGACCTAATTTGAAACCTGAACCAATGCTATTTGTTTGGAAAATTCTTCAATATGGATTTTATTTATAATGGTTTTTCCTTAAGAAGATGGGTACTTCACAACTTTGGGGATCTATTCTCATATGGATAGCATCATAAGATATCTTGAAAAGGATGGATCACCTCAAATTACTTAAGGATGGATGTTATAATTCATAAAAAGAAATTGGAAAGACTTTTAGAGAAGAAACTAGAACTAACAAAGTAGCCTCTAATAGTGGGTAGCATAATGAATAGATTCTAGATAACATTCGTAACAATAAGGATTGCAAACTTATCCTTGCAAGTGATATGTAAACTTATATGGATATTCCATTGGGCAATTGCCACAACAAATCTAGATAGATATATTTGAAAATATGATACCTAGACCATGAGGCTTAATTTCTTCGTAGATTCATTAATTATTGTATTATTCTTATGCATATAATAGACAAAATATGGAGAATAGAGAACATCTAAACAAAAATCACAAACCAAAATCAACACAATATATGATCTAGGAAACCCTTACGGGAGAAAACAGAATTATAAGGTGAGGCTACAATGTCATCACTTTCTCTCAATGCAAGTTGTTGGAAGCACAAAAGTGTGATAGCTATCACACATGATCTACTACATAAACCATCTTTGTTGTATCTCACTTTATTAACTCTCACCTACTTTACTCATCCATGGAACAAAACGAAATCAAATAGAATGGATCCCCTTTTCCTCCTAGTCGCTTGATTATGGCATGTCGTGATAGCCTGCTAGTAGTTAAGTTTGACTCCTCCAACTTTTAACTAGATTTAGAATATTGATTCTTTGTAACAACCCCTCGTTGATTTTCTATGTAGTAAAATAAGGCCAAGGTCATGGAACACATATTCCAAGCTAAATGATGGCCAAAACATTGAAATGGGTATCACTTGTGATTTATTAATGGCTATGAAAAATGGAAAATGCATTGGCAAAGGCAAAGAGGCATTAATTGACATTCCTTTATGAAACTAAAGGAAAATAGGAGAAAATGAAGGTGAAGAGACACTAATTTGCATGCAAGGGAAATTAGAAGAAAAATGAAGGAATATGAAGAAAATAGAGGTACCAATGATCACAAGGCTTCAATAAATAGTTGATGACTTTTGTCAATTCAGTTTTAACTCTCTCCTTTCATTCTCACTTTCATACACTTGCAAAATTAGAGCATTCTTGGAGTATCCTTGGAGCACTCTAGCATTGGCTTGGATTGGAGAAACAAGGTAGAAGAAAGCAATGGAGTGCAAGGAAATAGTTGGATCAACAGTTACAGCTAGATTTCTTTGTAGGTAATAGGTTGCATATGTGATCTCTTTACTGGTTTGTGGACGAATGATGCATGCATGTGATTCCTTGGTTATGTGCTTTCAGTTGCATGAAAGATGGAAGATTGCCTAGATTGATAGTGGTTTCGGCCTTGCCTTACCATTTTCTATATAGATATGGTGTTGTTAGTTTCCCACTTGTTTTTATGATTGGTGTTGAGTGTCCCTATGGTTGTAGGTTGGAACATGTTGGACACCTAATCCTCAATGGGTTAATGTGAAAGCCGAATGGACAAAAGGAGTGAGACCTTGGGATGTGAAAACCAATGGTCACATGTACTATAAATGTAAATCATTTGTTAATAAAAATTGTACTCACATGTTTTATCTTTCATATTTATCTTGTTGCCCATGTATGTTTAACATGGTATCAGAGCAGGCGATGTTGGTCCTGTTCCAATTTGAGCCACTTATTTTGTGGTCTCTATATGTATGTCAGTTCTGTCTTTCTCCTAATCAGAATTGAGCAGAATTGCCACCTTATAAAGCGTTTTACTGTTTGAAAACATGCTAGTTCTGCCCATTACCTGTAACGCTCCATTAATTCATTGTTTGCCAGAAATCTGCTGCCTCTCCTACCTGGCACTGTATACGCTGCACCTGACTCTAGCTATTTCAAGACTCTCTTCCACATTACCTGAGCCCTCTACCATATTCCATATATAAAGTCCTGCCCCCTCCACAGTCGCTGCCAGGTCTGAACGCTACATTACCTGTGCTCTCTCGCTCTTTATAAACATTTCATACAAAGCACTGCTTGGTATACATTGGTGTCAGTGATCTGTTTTCTGATTGGCTATTCTGACATGGTAGCTATTCTGATTACTCGCTAATCCCCTCGGCAGTGGCAGAGAGATATCGGTCCTCTGACGCCGCTTTTCTTTATGCGTTGAGTCTCTGATTCCCTTACCTTGACATATGCGCCATTCCTACTCCTTTGTTGAAGCTACCAAATTCACTGCAAACGAATGCAAATGAAACATTGATGGGAATATCTGATTGAATGGGGGGTATTGGTGGTGGACTTGCTCGTGCCCAAGCTGCCTTCAGAGGACCTGCGTTTCATTATCAATGTCAATGCTTAATATGCATACGCTTCCAGCGCCTTCCACTCGAGCACGGGACCTAAAGTGAATACCTCACTTTTAACTCCATCGACGTATCTGCAACTCCCGCCTCGATGCATTTTGCAGCAAGCTCTTGCCAATTAGAACTGCGGCTCCTCCTTTTGCCGATTTGACTCTCTTTATTGCTCATGCGAGATTTTTCTTCACTACCATTTTATTTTGGGTCACCAAGTTCATTTGGGTTGGCTGGAATCTGCCATAAGCGGATTTTTGGGACTGCTTTTTCACCTGGACGCAGATATATTTGAACGCTGACACTTTCAACTGGTATTTGGACATAGATATAGTTGAACGTTGGTCGTTGTCACATCATGTTAGTGGTTCTTCAAGAGCTCATATGTTCTTTATAGAATTCTCTCCTCTGAAACACCTTGTTCTCTACCCCAGTATTAGATCTTTGGCATAGGATACTATCTACTTGCAGTTGATATGTGGCGTTGGATGTTCCTTGAAGAGCTTGTTATTAGTCGAGCTTAAGGCTCTTGATTCTTGTTTAAATCTGTCTCTATTCTTTTATTTATTATCCCTCCTACTTATACCTAGTTGCTGCTCTAGTAAGCATTTTCAGCAGAGTAGATTTTGAGACAAGCACTGGTGACTGGAGGTAATGCACAAGTAGAAGGTTCTAAAGTAGTACATGTTCCATATCTATTATCTTTCCTAGGTCCTGTCAACAGGCATCAAAAGGGGTTGTTCTGATTGCATAGGTAACGAGGCATCAAGTCTATGTAACAACATGTGGTTACAATCTGCTTCAGTTTGAAAAAGCTTAGTTTTTCCATTAGCGTGCACTTGTGCAATAAATATTATTTAGCAACTCCTTCCTCGGTGGCAAGCAAGGGTGAATTGTTGTTAAATAGGAGGGTATTCACTTGTATGACGGTGTGTTGTATGTCTTGAAACTCTGCTGGTGGCACTGCCCAGGCAACTGATAAAGTAGATTTCTTTCCCTTTTAGTGGCTTATTGAAGGAACTAACAATTGTTTCCCTCATTTAGGAGATAGTTTGAATACCCAGTGAAAGTTTCAAGCTAGTCTCATTGTGGGCCGAGTTACATTTTCTTCTTGGGTTGTGTATCACTCAAAGACTAGAGCATATGGTTTATAGGAGGTGAAGTATTGTTCTCAAGGGGACACATTTTGTTTCTGGCTATGCCTGCATATTACCACAATTCAGAGTTGAAGTGGCTTGGGTGCTAAAACATGCGCTGTCATATAGTGTGGACTTGTGCTTCCATTTATGGGCAGCGTATTTTTCAAGATAAGCATGGAGCTGTCATGAGTTATAACTGCTATATGTATCTATACTAATGGCTATCATCAAATATTAGGTTCCATATCAATATATATATATATATATATATGTTATGAGTTGATTTTGTTCAACTCATCTTTTGTTTTTCATAAATCTTTCTTACAGGTGATGGCCATGGACAAATTTGGAAGTCTTGTGTATAAAAACAGGGACCATTAATGTTGCAGGCTTCAAATCCAAAGAAGAATAAATTCCCTTCCTCATAGGCCAAGTCTTTCACTGTTGAGTTCGAACTGGGAGAAAGAAGTAACATGGTATGGTTTCTGAGTTTGAACAAAATTATGCCATTCAAAGAGTGAAGTCAGCATATAAAAGGATTTTCTAGTAGGAACACATACTGGTACTTTGGCAATTTTATTTGCACCAGGTGTTGAGATATAAAAGTTTTCAATAAATTTGCATTGTTTAATTTGTTGGTTCCTTGCAAATTTTGGGAAAGAAAGAATTAGTGTTGAATACTTAAGTTGCTTCCTGGTATGCTTCAAGACATTGCAGAAGGCTCAAAGTTTGTATACTTGCAGTATTTTCAATTAACATAATTTTGTTTCTCTTGTGTATCATGCAAAATACAAGCAACCTGTAGATTTGGAGGTCGAAGAGATATAAACACAATCTATATATATAGTGCATTGGTTACTTGATTCAGTTGCTTCATAAAGAGTTTGGTGGGTTGATTACAATCTTTTATGGAGAAACGCTTTGTCAGTTGTATTGTCAGAACATAATGCTGGTCATGAGTAAACTCTTATTTTTATGTAATGGATTGTAATTGGTGCTTGTTGGTTGCACATTGATCATTTGCTAACATTTGCAAAGGATATTGTTGTGTACTGTGAGTGGGTATTACTTTTATGCATTGACTAGTAGTAGTGATCGTTTTTAAGGTGTAATTTTGACATTAAAGAAAAAATGACTAGAATCAATGAAGTATTAGAGTTCCTCAAAACTCTCATAATTTCTACTACTCATGATACATTAAAATTCAGAAAAGTTTCTCTCACAGACATTTAGGTCTATCTACAAAATGCACAAGATAATATTGATTTTTTGTAGCTTGAGGCAAAGCTATAGCATGAAGAATTACAGCAGTGGAGTCATCATTTTGAACTTGTTTCTATTCAGAAGATTGAAATAGACTCCCATAAACAAAAAGATAATAATTTTACAGTTGGTTTAGATTTAATACCCAATAAAGAAGAAATTGTACATGCAGATGCAGAAACTCAGTCTGCACTTCCCAAACCCATCATCAAACCTTGGGAACAAATTGTCCACAACAAGCACAGAACCGGTCTTGGATATGAGAAGGACTTGTCCTTTCATATTCTAAACTACTCAAAGCCCATTCAGTTTCAGATTGTTGGATTCATTCATGACAGTTCACCTGCTCCTCATGACAGTTCAATTTCAGCTGTTCCAAACTCTGCCCATCTTCCACAACAACAACAGATTGTGAAATTCCAACACTGTGACTGAATTGGCCATTTGAAAGATCACAGTTTTCATCTTCATCCATGTAAGCATTGTCATAAAACCACCCATTATTCACACATATGCTTCAGAGACAAACGTCCTGCAAGAACAAAGATTCATCTTGGATGGATCGCTTCTTGGCAATGGGCATCAACAAGAAAGAAGATATTCCAATCACATGTCAGAACTTCTTCCAAAGTATTGAACAGTCTTGCAGTTGAGTTTTCTCCATCATCTCACCTTGTATTTGACAGGGGGGGAAATGATGGTCATATACAAGCTTCAAACTCACATCAAGCGAGCCTGAGCCACAACCTGCCACACTAGTTTCATAGTTGTAGCCAGAAACAAAGATGCCCCTAAGCACGCCTCCAGTTGGTAATCTGGGACACTTCCTCTAGCAGAAGACTTCAACTTCTCGCCTTTTTTTGGAAGAGTTCCAGGAATTGCATTAAGCATTCAAGAGTTGTTGGTCATCCTTAAACCATCACAGGTTGAGACTTCCCTTTTCAGGTTGAAGTTCCCCCTTTTATGCGAGGAGAGACCTCCCTTTATTGGTTGAAGGTTTCCATCTTCAAAACAATAGGAGCACTTCCTCTAGCAGAAGACTTCAGCTTCTTGCCAGTTTTGGAAGAGTTCCGGGAATTGTACTAAGCGTTCCAGTGTTGGTGGTCATCCTTATACCACCGCCCTTTATACCAACATTTTAGAGAGCACATTCAGCCCAGTGCTTCCATGCATTTTTGCACATTTTGTATTACAACTCCCTTCTTGGACTCATACATAACCCTTCAGATTAAGGGGGGGAATGTTGGACAGCTAATCCTCAATGGGTTAATGTGGAAGCCGAATGGACAAAAGGAGTCCAAGAGACCTTGGGATGTGAAACCCAATGGTCACAACATGTACTATAAATGTAAATCACTTGTTAATAAAAATTGTACTCTCATGTTTTATCTTTCATATTTATCTTTCTACCCATGTGTGTTTAACAGAACAAATGATCTGGAAGCCCTAGAACAACTTTGGTTGAGTTACTAGTTCCTAGAGCTATAGGTTGGAACAAATGCTTTGGAACCGTTGCTGGGTTGAGTTACTATTTCCTCGAGTTGTGGTTGGAAAAAACACTCTCGATCTCTGGAAGATTTTGGGTTGAGTCACTAGTTCTTGGAGCATTGGACAACTTAGGTAGAGACCAATCTACCTGATGTTACTAATTTATGGTTTGTAGAAGTGGAATCATTGCAGCAGAGGGTTGAGGTGGTTTGGCCTCTCGAAGCCTTAGTTTGGTTTTGTTTTGGTTTAACACATGAGCTCCCACATTTGTACTTGGAATATGGCATGGGGTGATTGAATGAAAGAGAGATTTGGTTCAACCCAATCTATGGTTGGGTTGTTTGTGGAAGTCCCTAACTTGGTTTCAATTTTCATATGTCAATAAGAGCTATTTTCCAATCGTAATCTATGAGCAATTATGCTGGTTATCATGATGGCATTATGGCTTAATTTCCATGGTAACTTTATATTCTCGTTTATATGCTAAGTTATATGTTGGTTATATGATGTACTCTACGTATGGCTCTTGATATGTTTTTTATAAGTTAATGAATGGTTGAGGAATACAAGTGCTAACAAGTGTTATTGTAGCTGGTTAGAGAGGGCATAAATCCTTCTTCGTGATTCTCAAATGAAATTCAAACCTTCACATTTAGATATGCAATCATGACCTATAACTTAATTATTTTCAATATGTTTTATGAAATGTTTGTTGTGTAATAAACATGTCCTAGTCAATATCTTGTTCAAGTTTTTCATGGTTAGCTTGTTATCATGTTAATCTATTTTGGAAACTTATAAGAAATTATGGGTATTGGTTTAGAGGATTTCTTGAAAAAGAAACATGGATCTCGTAACTACTAGAACATAACTAGAAATTTTCGTTCATAATCACATGGAGGCAGGCCTATGCATGTGACTGAGACCTCATCACCACACCCATGTTGTGTTGTGTATGTGGTTGGGAAGATTCTATGGTAAGAAGAGCCCTAGCTTAGGGATTGAGCACCTAGAGTGGTTTGTAGGACCCTGAGTCAGCTATAGTCCTTGAGGGTTGTCTATAAAGTTGTCGGTGTGACAACCCCACTTCTATAACTAGAACTTGGAGGTCGAGTCATATCATAGTGACACTCATCTCATGTTTACCCTTTCAAGCTTAGAAAAGTGGGTAATTGTGAGAGGGATTGTTACAGATTAGTATCGAAGCTTTCAGGTTCTAAAATTCGGACTCGATGGGCTAATGCATATGGTTAGACATACATGTGAATTATTTATGTGTTCATCATGCATGCATGTAGGTTACTTCTTGTAATGATCATGACATTTATGTATGAGTTGATATCCTTGTGAAAATTATTTCATCCTAGTCTTGATTTACTTTAGCATTTAAAGATCGGATAGAGTTTGGTGAGCATTGGGTATTGGAGGAATTCATTAAGAAGTTGAAGCATTGTTATGAGTAGTCAAAGAAAAAATCCAAGTCCAACATGGATTGGAGAGGGAATGAGAAGAATAAAGGAAAATGGGTTAAGAAGTGAGGAAGAACTCAAGATGCAAGTGATAAGGAGAACATATCATGTTATAAGAAGTTCAATGTAGTTTATAGAGGACATGAGTCTCAGATTAAGGAGCAAGATAAGGGCAATTGTAGGAAGCCTTTTCAGGTGTTGGACTTTTGGAGGAGAGAATCACAAGAGAGATTTTCCATAGGATCAAGGTGGCAGGCTTCAAATTTACATTGCTCAAGAGGCACAGACAATTGGAGACATTGGTCATTGTATTCCGCATATTTAGGCAATGGAAGACAACAAGCATGCTTATCATCAAGCAACCATTATTGAGATGGAAGGTAAGATTCATGATACATTTTTTTCTATTTTGATTGACCCTAGATATAACTATAGTTATATCAGCCCTAGCCTAGTGGATAGGTGTTGCTTGAATAAGGAAGTGCATGCAAATTTTGGTTGGTGCATCTAACTACATGGACCAAGAGAAGAGTTTATCATTGGGTGATATTTTGTACATTTGAGCTGAATGGTATGCCTATGTCATCACATCTAAATGTTATTCCTTTTCATTCATATGATATGCTTTTAGGTATGGACTGGTTATTCATTCACAAGACTAAAGTGGATTTATATGAAAAGGCTATTGAATGCTTGGATGATGATGGAGAAAGGATAATCTTGAAAGGAAAGAAGACTCCTACATTAGTAAGGATGGTTACAACTATGGAAGAAAAGCACAGACACAAGAAAGGATGCTTATTATTTCTAGTGCATATTTCCAATGGCAAAGGGAAGGACGTGGAGGATGATGAAGTATTGAAGAAGTATTTGGTGTTGCACCAATTTCAAGATGTGTTTCCGGTAGAGATTGCAGTGTTACCGCCTCATAGGGAACTGTACTTATCTATTGATTTGATGCTAGGGGAAACACCAATAGAAAAGGCACCTTATAGGATGATTACTTTAGAGTTGGTGGAATTAAAGTTGCAGCTGAAGGAAATGCTAATGATAATACGTAAGGTTGGGTATGTCACCTTAGGGTGCACCAATATTATTTGTAATGAAGAAGGGTGGTACTCTCAGATTGTGCAATGATTATAGGAAGTTGTAAAAGGTGACCATCAAGCAAAGGTATCCATTTTTGCATATTGTTGACTAGTTTGATCAATTGAAGGGAGAAACAATGTTCTTGAACATTCACTTGAGATCTAGATATCATCAAGTTCACATCAAAGAATAATAGATTTACAAGATTTCATTATGTACCAGTTATGCGAATTACGAGTTCGTAGTGATTCCTTTTGTTCTTACTAATTCTCCAACTAGTTTCATGTGTTTATGAATAATGTGTTGCATATTTATCTGGGAAAGTTTGTGATAGTGTTTATTGATGACATATTGATATATTCTAAGAATGAGGAAGAGCACGAAAAACGACTAATAGTAGTATTTAGATTTTCTAGAGAGTAGTACTTGTATTCTAAGCTCAACAAGTACAATTTATTTCAAACTAAATTTCATTACTCAGGACATGTTGTTTCCAAGGAAGGGATAATAGTGGACATGGAAAGGATTAAATCTATCATGGAGTGGCCAACTCTCAAGAATGTGGATGCAGGCAGATCATTCATAGGACTAGTAGGTTATTACAATAGGTTGATCAAGAACTTCACATGGATTGGTTATCATATCACATCTTTGCAAGGAAAAGGGAAGAAGCTTGAATGGATAGAGGAGTGTGTAGCTAGTTTTGAGCTATTGAAGCATTTTCTTAAAATGCTCTAGCCTTGAATATTTCAGACCTAGATAAAGAATTTGTGGTTATTACATATGCTTGCAAGCAAGGACTTTGTGGAGTCATGGTGTAGGAATGATAAGGGGTATGCTATGTGTTATAGGCCATTTTGTCACATCTATTCAATAGGCCTACAAACTAGTTCAATCAACATCCTTTTACCCCTTTTCATCACCCTTGTACAAATCCCTAAGAATGAATATTTCTAATCCCCATGTTTATGCCTCTAACTACTTCATTTTAGTCATTTTTAGGCCCAATGCACCCTGGCCCTTGGCCAGTGTTTACTACTAGGTTGTCCTACTCTGGGCTTGCATTGATCAACTACAAGTTGCTCAATCTTGGGGATGCACTGATTCTAGAAAATTGGGAAGAAAAAAGAATCTGAAAGCTTCCTCTTCCATAAGCTTCTAGTATATGTTGTAGCTATTTAACCTGGATAAAATTCCCCAATATTATCCTATCCTACCCTAGAGTTTTCATCCATTATCCCTTGATCTCATATTTCCAGCAAGAGTGGATCTCAAGCCTATAATGGTTAAAGGATAAGAATTCATGAACTACCTCCATCATCTATATATTTACCTCATTCCACAGGCACCTGGTTGGTTGTTGTTGACTTTTGGAGATTAATTCTACCCTTGTGCTACTATTGTGAGAGACATTATTCCATGCATTGGGGAAACTAAAGGTGCACTTTATGGTAAGGAAATTACAAGTAAACTTGGAGAAGCTCCTCTACAAGATCAACAACTATTTTTATTTGTAACTCACTCCATTTCTATTAATGCAAAGAGTTCTATGTTTTCCTATATATGATGTTATGATTTCAAGTATTTCAATACCATGTTGATCTATTCAATAAATTAATTAGATAGTTCTATGTAGATCCCATAGATAATTGGCTCATGATGTATGATTGTGCATGTTCTAATTATAGCCATCAA
>APFE030298256.1:0-12393 GCA_000404065.3 Pinus taeda
CCTGCCAGAAAGAAAAAGCGCAAGAGAAAGAAAATGAGAAGAAGATTTGATGCATCAGACGGCCGCGAGCAGCTTGATTTTCGGATAGGAAAAAGTCCTACCATATGCAGAATTGGACATGGTACATCCGACAAGCAGCGCACAGGATTTGCTTGAAAGCAGGCAAATGCTCAGTATGCACTATATTGAACACATCTGATGCCATAGGGCATCCTTTGTATCGTATTTCTAACCCTATCTCGTGTCATTTTTGTTTAGTTAGTTTTATTTCCTGAATAAATTGTCATTTATGCTCTTAGAATAAATTTCCATTTCTTCGTTTCTGTATTTTATTTCATTTGATGATATTTTGAATGGATACTGCTGATATATGTCCTTTGTCGGTGGATGCAGATTCCAGGTTCTTGCACACTATCACTTCATATCTAGTATGCATCCCCATATGGAGCCACATGTTGACTACTGGAGTAGCACCTGATGATTTGGTGAAGACTCCATGCCCAAGGATGATCCAGAGGACACTTGTACCATCAGATGTCATCATTCAACAGAGTTTTTTAACTCTACTTCTATCTTCTCATCATCTTTCTTCTTTGTACCCAGATTTCACACCCTGCGGGGAATTGTAATAAGTGATGCTAGTATGATGATTTTCTTGAATTTGTAACAGGCCTAGGATGTGGGACTCGATCAGCAAACGAGTACACCTTGGAGTGTTTTTTTTATCCGGTTAATTATCCCTTCTTTTTGAGAGGCGGATAATTCTCTGGATTTTTTCACTCATTTTTACCCCAAAGCCGAGGTGACGGTTTGAAGATTGAGCCCCTGACACATCTTAGTGTCTAGAGTCGATGTATATTACCATACTAGATCACACAAAAAGTTTCGTGGAATTTGGCTAGGTCTAAGTAGGATTTTTTAATAGTTAAAAATTTCCTGCAAAACGAGATTTTTTAATTATTTTTTATGTAAAGGCATAAATAAGTGGCCTTAGGAAATGTCTGGGGCGTATGACCACTCGAAATTCATCCTCAGAGGCCCAACATTCTCCTAGAGCCCACTTTGGGGGTCAAAAATTGACTCAGGGTCCCTCAAAAGCCGTTTTTTCAAGTGACAGTGGCAAAAATGAAGAAAAAATTCAAAAAAATGAATAATTGGAAAAATTTATAAATTTTTCCAAAGTCAAAATAAGTCAAATTTTGACATGGAAATTAAGCAGAGAATCAAGGGTGATGTGGCATGCAATGTGGGGCCCACCTCAAGTCAAAGTTTCACCAAAAAGTCAAAGTCAAAGCAAGTCAAAAGTCAAAGTCAAAGGGGCCAGCGTTGAAGTCATGAGGCAATGAAATTTTGGAAGTTACAACTTTGATTTATTATAAGGTTGAAAAATTTATTATAAGGTTGAATGTTTAAAATTAATGAGTGGGGAAGGGACCCCACCCCACCTCAGCCATCCATGTGATTTAACGCAGCGCAGCCCACCAAAATTACACGCTGGCCAATAAAATTCAACGCAGGTCAGCAAAGCATTCAACGCAGAATTGTGGGCAGTCTCACGTAGGTCCCAACAGATACACGTTGGCAAGCAGTGCTACGTGGGCAGCAATACACGCTGGCCAAGTCCATACGCAGCAAAAGTCACACTCAGCATGATTACGTGGAAGGCTACAACAAGTTAACGCACAGTTAATCACCAGTTACATGGTCAGCTAAGCTACAGCCAGTTAACGCATAGTCTTCAGCAGTGTTTACGGTGGGCAGTCAACAGGTATAACGTGGGCAATCAGCATGTTACGGTCAACAAGTTTACACTCAGCACCCACAACATTTACGTT
Source organism: Pinus taeda (assembly GCA_000404065.3). Taxonomy (NCBI): domain Eukaryota; kingdom Viridiplantae; phylum Streptophyta; class Pinopsida; order Pinales; family Pinaceae; genus Pinus; species Pinus taeda. Next base: position 1,836 of record APFE030298256.1, read on the forward strand.
AGCAGTCCCAGCATATACCTGTAGTCAACACAGTTCAATGCAGATTTGAACAGCTGTTATGCACAACAGTTCAAAGGCAAGTCAGCAGTTTAACGTGGCAGCCCATGTGCATATCAACAGCAGTTAACACATGTTCACACTCAGCCAATACACAGCAATTAATACATGCAACACCTACAGCAGTCAAAGAGCAGTTTAGAGGCAATAAACAGCAGTTACATGGACAGTCATATACCCCAATTGTCATTTCATTTTTTCATTGGAATCTTCACCATTGTGCCACTTGTCATTGGAATTTTCCTTGGGATCATCTCCCATTTTGCTATTTATATGAGCCTTGGGCTCTTATTGTATCATCATAGAACGAGCTATTGGGCTGGCGGAGACTCTGCCGGATTTTGTACTCAGCTTTCACATAAATAAATAAAAGCCTTTGGGGTTACTAGTTTCTCTTGTGGTGCATGCTTTGGTACATGAGGTATACCTGTGTCGTTTGATATTCATTTGCTATCTAGTTGTGTTTCTTTGTGCATTTGCCTGAAGGCACTATTGTCTAGGGAGGAGAGATTTGCAGCTATCTCAAATCTCCTATGGGCTTGGTAGATTTTGTACACTTGTTGTAGCTTGTCCATTCTCGGTTGAATGACAAGCTCAACTTGGTCTCTATATGCCAAGTCTCTTTGCACTAACAATTCGTTTGCAAGTGTTTTCTGTGTTTTCAAGGGATAGGTTGCCAGCTCTATTGGAGTGTGAGGACTTCTTCGGCGGGAATAGGGGCACATCCAACGATATCGAAGTCCCACAAGTTGTTCAAGCCCGCAAGCTCATTAGACACAAAAATTTATTTAAAGAGGGGGTTTCCTGAGCCCTTTGCTCATTAGTTTTTTATTTGAAAGTTATCACAAATTTTTTCTTTCCTTTCATCTTAAAAGCATTTTTCGTTTTTCACTTCTTGAGTTCACTACAAAACGAATAAATACACAATAAAATCTTTCATTTCTGAACGAGCAACGCTTTGAGGGACTGGTTTCATGTTATGTGTTCGATGGCATATTCGTTATGGTTGACATGGTATTTGGCTTATATCCATGTTTGCTTATACGATTTAAGATAAATTAATCTTTTTTTAACTCTAACAAATTCTCTAGGAAATTCGCATCTTGTGTCTTCTAGCCTTACCCTTGCTCCCATAGGGGACCACCCCTTAGCTCGAACCTAGGAGATAGCTAAAACGGAGAGAGTTGGGATAAGTGTGACAGCCCCTTCTCTGAATTCCCTGCCACCAACCACACCTTGTGGGGTTGAAGGCTTTTCTCGCTAACTGGTATGTAGGTGCGGGCGACAGGGTCAACAGGTCCCATAGAAGTTTGCTCTTTCATTTCTCCAAATGATAACTCTTCAAATGATCTGTTTTTATCCCAGGGATTTTAACTCTGTGCCGAGTCAAATCTTCAATTTTTAATGGTTAAGGCCCCCTAATAAACCTCTGCAGCGGGATTCATTTGTAACCCAGTCTAGCCTTTCATTCATATCTTTCATCGAGACTTATTCAATCCTCATAAACCTTTTACTGCATCCTTATTTCTATAGTAAAGCTTTAGAAATAGAAACACTTCACATGCGTGTAAATCTTATCTTTTCTGCCTTGCTTCGGTCTTCGCACATTTTGCATGCTTCTATCACTTATCGTAATCACTGGTCGACTCATTACATACCATATCCCATGTTGCATTGATCAAGGGCAAAGGCCTATCTCTCATGAATAATTGCGATGCGATCAAGTCTCCGGTCGCATTAGATATCGCAATTGGCACTTTCTACCCGCGCATTGGCCCAAGCTTCAACGTTCCGTGATACCTCAGACCCACCGGGATTATTAATCATGGCACATATATTTTTCGGGTCCGCTCCCCTATCGCAAATTGCAATCGGCGAAACCCAAGGCCCATACACAAGGCGTTCCGCGATATGGCGGACCTGCCGATATTATTAAGCGGATCATATATATTTTCGGGTCCGGAGCCTATCGCTAATCACAATCGGCAGTCGGTGATAGTGAAGCCCATGTGATATGCGAAGGGGCGATGAGCGGACTCGGTGATAATTATATTCCCGGGTGCATAATATTTGAAGTTCGGCCTTATGGTCCAGCCGCGGGTTTTCCCGTGTATTTCGATAAAGTGTTGTGGTCCCGGTTTTCAAAGGAAAGTCTTAAATGGCGGATCCGATGGGATTATTAACTGCGACACATATATATTTCGGGTTCGCTTCCCCAATTGCAAATCGCAGTCGACAGAGTCCAGCGCTTATACATAAGGTGTGATACCATATGGCGGACTCGACGATAATTATATGCCCGCGTGCATAATATTTGAAGTCTAGCCTTATGTTTCCCATGTTTTCCTTTGTATCTGATAAAATGATCTGGTCCGGGTTTTCAAAGGAAAATCTGATAGGGGTGATGTTGCATGTGATTTCCCATTGCAATGTGCGTTTGCGACTCGATCGTAGCACAACCTTGGCTGAACCAGGGGTTGATTCTTTCACATTTGCTCCTTTTGATTTCATTACACCTTATCATTTTTTAAAGTTTTAATGATGGCAAGAGTTGTTCTTAGGCGTTTCTACCATATGTTTCGTAATCGTAAAGCTAATGTTGATTATCTCTGCAGGCGAGGAGTAAAAGACGCATGACTGGATATGCGGGTGTGTTCTGTTTAAAGATCTAGCCTTAGGCATTCTCGGTCGGGTTTCCATGCGTTGCCTGTGTATTTCGAAAATGAATTTGTTTCGGGTTTCATCATGAAGAGATGACACACAGTCATTCTCCTTTTCATCGACATCTATTCATTTCCCTAGGAAATGAAGCGCTTCAGAAGTTATGCCCTTTACGTGTTAGCGGTTACAACCACTTTTTTGTGTCTGTATATTCTGATTTGTATATTGAAAAGAAAAGGGGAGGTGGAAAGTTAAGGGAAGACCAAGGGTCATTTCCTTCTGCATAAGTATTACCTCCGGAGATGAGGGGAGGACATTTTTTGGGCAGAACAACTTTTGATTTACTGTGAATAAAGAAGACTGTTTGGTCGAGAAAGAGCCTTTTTCAGATTCATTTTCCTCTCCTTTCATGTGTTTAGAATCAGGGTGTTGTTGCTGGCATAAATATAAATGTGATTTGTTTTGTGCATATTGATAACAAATAATTCGTGACTAGTCTTGGTTATTCAAATATGATTTGTTACCATGGTTAATTCATGAGCGATTGCTGATTTGAGACCTTGTTAAACATCAATTGCAAGTTTTATTTGTATGGAAAGGAATGTGTATTCTTGTATAAGTAATTAGATTGCAATTAAGATTTAATACAACCTTGTTCATCTGTGAACCAGTAATTGATTCATTAGGACTTGGAATCTATATATGATGTTTAACCTCCTTTTGTTATGCTCATGCAGGATAGATTAGAATAGTTAGGACTAGCATAAGTAGTTAGAATTAGTGCAGATAGGATTTGATACATATAGGTTAGCTGTTTCGTTTGTTGATTTAATTGAAGTCTTCCTCCAAGAAGCAATCTTTCAACACATATAACAGTTTACGGGATCCTCTAAAACCCGTTAGAACTAGCCATTCCAAACGAAAACAGATCTAATTGGGGTCTACAATCAGGTTAGTTCCCCTTGTTGACATAGCGAACATTCGCTGCGTCAATAGATTGGCGCTAGAAGGAGAGCCTGAACTGCTGTCCACAGCTTTTTATGATTTCATCTATAAACGTCGCTCTTGATTCGAAAAGATTAATGCATGGATTGTAAACGTCGAAAAGATCCTTCCATTTGGAAAAGCCTAATTTTGAAGAAACAGAGATCCCTCTATGTCCCGTGTTTGGGTCACCCAAGGAAGAGGGACTGTGGGAGTACCCTGTCACTCAGGAACAACTAGTTAGAGTACTTACTTGTGCTTACGCTTGTTCCCTATCACAGCTCCCCATCTTTCAATGTTTACTTCCGACAGTTGAAAGAAAGCCAAGGATCTATCACATAAACGAAGAGACATCTGCAGTCCCTTCTCTTGAAGATATTGTGCTAGAGTCTTTGCAAAGTATCGACACTCCTTGGGAAGAAATCCCTGAGGACCCCCCTTCTAAAGGTAATCCTTGGCCTAATTTGGAAAATACTAACGAAGAACACCTGGGGGAAACCTTCAACTAGAGCCTCCCTATCCATAATATGGCTAACGTTCCCCCTCTAGGTGGGAATCCGCCTCTATCGCCCCCTCCAGGTGGGAATCCGCTTCTACCGCCTCCTCTGGGTGGGAATCAACCCCCACCTCCTCCGGGAGCACTCCCTCCCTGGCTTGCACAGGATGCCGTAGCGGTACCTGGGCAGCAGCATGCCTTACCCAAGAACGTAGAAAGAGTATTGCCTAAATTCGACCCTGAGCGGGGAGACACTGCTGATAACCATATTCACTCTTTCTTCCTAGCCGTGCGCATGTTGGGGGTAGCCGATGAGGATGTGGTATGTCGCTTGTTCCCTTTTATTCTGATTGGTGCGGCCTCCACATGGTACTTTAGCTTGAGAATAAGATCGATCACCTCATGGGGTGCCTTTCTGCAAGCCTTCTTAGACAAGTTTGGCAATGACAAAACACCCGCGGCCTTAGTTTTAGAACTATCCCGTTTAAAAATGGAAGCCAAAGAAAAGGTCAAGGATTTTAACATCCAATTCAACTCTTTGTTCAACAAAATCCCGGCTAACGCTAGACCTACTGATGAGGTGCTCATGGAATTCTACATCACTGCTCTCCCTGCCCCTACTGTGATGTGGGTCAAGAGAAGCAACACATAAACCTTACAAGGTGCTATCGATGAAGCAATCAAAGTCAAGAATGAAATGATCAGTCTCACAACATGTCATCATACGATCGAAGGAAAGAAAGCCTCTAGGTCATCCAAGAAGAATAATGGGAGTGATAACAAAGTGGTTGAGGTCAAAGAAAGGGACACCACGGATGTGGAAGGTTTGCATCGGATCATTAAGAAATTGACGAACGTAGTCATTGATATGAGAAGGAATTCTGGAGAGAGTACAAGTGGGAATGGAGGAGATTATAACAACAAAAAACCCTTCAAACCTTTCTATCGTAAGAAGACAGGAGGTGGTCATGGTCAACTTGTGTTGTCTGCTCCACCCAGTAAAGGGAATTTAAATATGGAAAAGCTGGCTCTTATCGGATCGCTCCTTAACAAAGAAGAACCTATAGTGGAGCTAGAGCGTGAACAAGAAAATGAGGAAGAATACCAAGTAGAAGAGCCCTTGGACGAAGAATCTCAAATCAATGTACTGTGGGATTTCTATACAAATGAGAACGATGATGACGAAGGAGATAGTACGACAAAAATCCACACTAATGAAATCCACACACGAAGTAAAGGGCGACTTGCGGGCATGATGAAGCCTGTAGACCAGACAAAGAAAGATGTTCGCCCTTTGAAGGCATCTGCTCCCAAAGTTCCTGTTGAGAAGGGTAGACCTAGTGGTGATTCCAAGAGTACTCCAGTTGCGAACTATCCACAAAAAGATAATACATCTCCGACTGCAACAAAGGCGACTCAAAATGGTAAACTCCCACCTAAGAACGGCAAAACCGATATGTTTACTCTGCCCTACCCTGTTTATAACATTGATTACAACATTGTGGATGATCTTAAGAAATCTTGAGCTAATATCACGTACTTCGATTTGTTAAAGTTAATGCAGCAAAGAGATCTGCTTTTGAAAGCTATGAATGAACGGAATTGCAAATCTCCCACCAATCTAAGTAGTGAAACCAAAACTTCGGTGTCCAGACCCATTAGTACCTCCAATACATCCCAAAAGCCACCAGCCATGGAAGCCACTCTGTCGAAAATAAATCGAACGCCCCAAGATGTCAGTGCAGCCATGATAGGAAGGAAATCAAAATCCATGACTCCACCTTTCCTTATTACATTTGAAATCTTCAACATGAACGTACACAATTGCTTGGTAGATTTCGGTGCCTCGTCCACTGTTATGCCTTACGCTGTTGCTAAAAGACTTTGTGCGATACCTGAGTAAACTGGAACTCGAATTATGCATTTGGACAGAACGAATGTGAGAGTAATTGGAGAATTGAAAGATGTGTTGATTCGGATGGTTACCAAACCACAGTACACACAAGTCATTGACATAGTGGTATTCGACATACCCAAGGCTTATGGAATGCTGCTTAGTAGGGACTGGTCAGCAAAACTGAATGGATATTTCTCAACTGATTGGTCCCATCTCTTGCTGCATCAGAAGGGAAAAGCTGATACGCTGAGAGTTGATCGAGAAAGATACATGAAGTATGTAGTGACAGAACTAAACGACCTCAATGAACCTGTAATGTTTACCAACTCTCCTTAGGAATTATAGTTTCGGCGTTCGTGCCTCGGAAAACTTGTTTTGGAGAATTCCATGCAGACACAGTTGAACAAACTGCAATAAACACACAGTTGGAAGCTCTCCCCCGTAGTCCAACTGATGAATTATTCTGTATTATAGTAGATGATAGGATTAATTTCGTAGAAAGCCATTCAATTGATGTAAGATTAGATTCTATATTTTGGACACTCTATTTTGATGGCTCTAACTGCCTTGAAGGTGTAGGTGCTAGGAGCATTCTCATTGACCCGCAAGGGGACCAACATCTAATGGCCAGTCGGTTGGAGTTTGTGTGCACGAACAACATGGCAGAATATGAAGGTTTGCTGCAGGGCCTGAAGAAAGCCATTGATATGAAGGTGAAAAATCTTAAAGTTTTTGGTGACTCACAGATAATTGTCGACCAGGTAAGGAAAAGGATACATTACAATTTGCCACACCTGGTAAGATACCAACATGAGGTATGGAGCTTAATTGACAATTTTGATTCTTTTAATATCACATACATACCTCGAGGGCATAACTAAGATGCTGATTTGATGGCTAGTATGGCTTCAAATCTTTTGCCTGATCTTAGATTAAACAAGAATAAATATTATGTTGAATTGATTTTCAGACCATCCGTGTCTGATAACATCTCAAATTGGCAGGTGTTTGAAGATGACGAGCAAATCCTTGAGTTCCTGCACTGCGAGGAGACACTGAAAAATGCAGTCATTGATGAAAAAGAGCATGACAGGCTTATGAATGACAGGGAAGATGAGGAAAAAGATCAGTCCAATATAAGTCCCAAGTCAGTTGTCAATATGGAGCACTTGTATGACCTGCATGATAAATTCAAGAAGCCAACTAACTGCAAAACGCATAGCTCATCCATGAAGTATGAATTGGTCAACCTTGGAACCAAAGAAGATCCAAAAATTGTTAATTTGGGCTTAGGATGCTCTCCAAAAGAAAGGGCTGCGTTTGTTAAGCTATTTAAAGAGTACAAGCATGTCTTTGCATGGACATATGGCGACTTAAAAGCCTTTGATACCAGCGTTATGCGTCATGTGATTCCGTTGGAGAAGGATGTTAGGCCATACCAGCAAAAGCTTCACAAGATACGTCCAAGCCTGTAACCGTTGGTGAAGAAAGAATTAAATAATGCTGGATGCTAAAATCATTTTTCCGGTTAGACACACCCGCTAGGTAGCCAATCTTGTGCCAGTAAGAAAGAAAAATGGAGACATCAGGCTATGTATCGATTTTAGAAACTTGAAAAAAGCATCGCAAAAGGATAACTATCCTGTCCCTTCTATGGAACACATTCTTCAGTGCGTTTTTGGGTTTGAAATGTTGTCCCTATTAGATGGGTTTTTAGGATATAATCAAGTGTTGGTATCTAATGAAGATCAGCTTAAGACAACCTTCAACACTAAATGGGGCACTTATGCATATCGCAAAATGCCGTTTGGACTTATTAATGCGGGTGCCACATTTTAGAGAGCTATGGACATAGCTTTCCTAGGGTTGATTAACAGATCAATAGTGGTTTACATGGATGACATTACTGTGTATTCATATCACAAAAGGGATCATATTTATCACCTGAAACAAATTTTCGAAAGATGCCGAAGATACGGAATATCGTTGAATCCCAAGAAGAGCGTCTTCGCAGTTACAAAAGGGAAACTACTGGGTCACATCCTCTCTAAAGAAGGGATTGTTATTGATCCTGAAAGAATAGAGACCATCCCGAGAATACAACCCCTTGCAAATAAAAAGGCAATGCAATCTTTCTTTGGGAAAATAAATTTCGTTAGGAAATTCGTTTCAGGTTTCGCAGAAATAGTGCGTCCCATGCAGCTAATGATGAAGAAAGACGTTGTGTATAGGTGGAGCGATGAAGCTAAGAAATCGTTTCAGTGAATTAAGGAGGCCATCGCAAAAGCTCCTACGTTGGTCAGCCCCAATTTCGACAAGGAATTCTTATTGTACACTTTCGCCTCTGATGTTTCATATCCTGCAATCCTCACCCAAAAAAATGATGATAGCAATGGAGTCCCTATATCTTATATGAGTTCTAATCTTCAAGGAGCAGAACTGAACTACCCAGACGTGGAGAAACAAGGCTTTGTGGTTTTTAAAGCCGTAAACACTTCCGCCCTTATTTATTAAAGGCCAGGACTAAAGTAATTGTTCCCCATTCTACCGTAAGAGCCCTCTTCGTGCAGAAAGAAATGGGTGAACGGAGAGGGAATTGGATAACCACACTTCAAGAATTCGACCTCGAGATTAAGCCGACGAAGATAGTTTGAGGGCAGGGATTGTGTAGGCTAGCAACAAAAGCCTTGGCGGATAAAGAAGGGGCGTCCGAAGAACCAGAAGTGCAGAGCATGCAAAATGCACAAGTAGAATTCAGGGAGGAGCCCCTATGGATTAATGAGACGCTGATGTGTGAGCGCGAAACCTCAGAAGCCCTTTTGGATCCTAAGTCCTGGTATTACGACATACACTTTTATCTCACACGGGGATCATGTCCTGAACACATGGATGCATCACAAAGGAGAGCGCTCATATTGAAACCTAATCAGTATCACTTGGCCAATGACACACTATACAAAAAAAATTATGATGGAATTTGGCTGAGGTGTTTGGAAAAGGATGATGCCGATCATGTCTTGAAAGAAATGCACGACGGCCCAGCAGGTGGTCACTATGGCGGAGAGATCACTGCTCACAAAATATTAAGAGCTGGATATTATTGGCCCACAGTGTTCAGAGACTCGCATGCCTACGCTCGGAAATGCAAGGTATGTCAAAATGCTGTAGGATGAGAAAGAAAGATAGCCATTCCCCTCAGGCCCGTTATGATTTATCGCATGTTCCAGCAATGGGGCCTAGATGTCATAGGCGAGATCACTCCGAACTCTTCACAGCGGCATAAGTATATACTCACGACGACCGACTACTTCACCAGATGGATCGAAGCCATCCCGCCTCGGAAGGTAAACGAAGACGAGGTAATATCATTTATTGAGAAATTTATTATCAACAGGTTTGGTGTCCCTGACGCTCTCATATTTGACAATGCTTCTTACTTTTCATCACTGAAATTGATTGAATTTTCTATTGATAAATCAATTCACATAAGGTATGCGTCAAACTATTACCCCCAGGGAAATGGAGTTGTAGAGTCCTCAAATAAAAACCTCATCTGCATAATCCATAAATTTGTCGCCGACAACTAGAGGAATTGGCACAACGCTCTAACAAACGCCCTTTGGGCCGATAGGGTCACCCTAAAAGTAGCATTAGGAAACTCCCCATACTTTCTCGTCTATGGACAGGAAGCCATCTTGCCTCCCAACACTACTCTTCCCTCTTTACAACTCTCCCAAGCTTCGAGAGGAACCCCTTTAGCCTTACTTCAAAAAAGGATTAACCAACTGGTGAAGTTGGAGGAATTGAGAGATACTTCTAGTAACCACCACATGGTGGTTACCCCCTGAGTAGGTTAGGATTCATTTTTATTTTTTTTGTTAGCTTAGTTATATTTTCATCCCTTCCGTTCTTGTTATTTCCGCAAAGTTTATTTTCCTTTTGTTTTGAATTTCAGTCCTTTTCAGCTAGCGGATTTCTGTCCTCCACTCTTGTTTTCACTTTTTCAACTCTCTTCAGATTGCCCTCATTTGCCACCTTTAGCTTTTGCCTCCCTCATTAACCTGTTGATGAGTCTGCCGATCCTAAATTCATCATTACCTTGCAAATCAAACAAACTTTCAATGAGCCTATGAGAACTTGAAAATCAGCGGTGGAATTCAAATCGAAGCCACTTATTAGCATCTGTTGGGAACTAGGCAAGATTTGTTGATAACCTGGATACCTGGAGCATGTAGGGGCATCTTTATAAAACGAAAAAATGTGTAACCACAGCTGGATTGGCATGGCGGAACGCTGCATTTAAAAAAAAAATCCCACTCAGACCTAGCCTATACTTGCCTGTAAGGTTTGCAGTTATTCTCCATTGATCCCATCGACCACACTAAGTTTTCCAATACCTGTCATCTACAAGTAAACCTCCTTTCATGGGCTAAGCTCACTGTCATATACCCTGTGGCAAATCC
>APFE030298256.1:12926-47514 GCA_000404065.3 Pinus taeda
AGTTATTTGTCTTTATCCCGCCTAAAGCTATTAAATGCTGAAGTGGAACCCATGCCTATCCGTCTATATAGTTTGCATTTCAAGTTTATCTTAACACCCTAATGTTCTACTGATCTAGAGTTTATATGGTAACAAAGATAACTAGTTTGCCCAGCGGTTCGCCATTTGTTGTGGCCACAACCACCACCCTATAAATCTGCTTTGGCAGCAAATTTGAATGGGTCTCCTAGAAGTTTGCTCTTTCATTTCTCCAAATGATAACTCTCTAAATGATCTGTTTTTATCCCAGGGATTTCAACTCTGTGCCGAGTCAAATCTTCAATTCCTAATGGTTAAGGCCCCCTAATAAACCTCTGCAGCAGGATTCATTTGTAACCCGGTCTAGCCTTTCATTCATATCTTTCATTAGGACTTATTCAATCCTCATAAACCTTCTACCACATCCTTATTTCTATAGTAATGCCTTAGAAATAGAAACACTCGACATGCGCATAAATCTTACCTTTTCCGCCTTGCTTCGGTCTTCACACATTTTGCATGCCTCTATCACTTATCGCAATCGCTGGTCCGCTCATGACATACCATATCACATGTTGCATTGATCAAGGGAAAAGGCTTGTCTCTCATGAATAATTGCGATGCGATCAAGCCTCTGGTTGCATCGGATATTGCAATTGGCACTTTCTACCCGCGCATCGGCCCAAGCTTCAATGCTCCGCGATACCCCGGACCCGCCGGGATTATTAATCATGGCACATATATTTTTCGGGTCCGCTCCCCAATCACAAATGCAATCGGCAGAAGCCGAGGCCCATACACGAGCAACGCATCATATATATTTTCGGGTCCGGAGCCTATCACTAATCGCAATCGGCAGTCGGCGAAAGTGAAGCCCATGCGATATGCGAAGGGGCAATGAGCGGACCCGACAATAATTATACGCCTGGGTGCATAATATTTGAAGTCTGGCCTTAGGTTCAGCTGCGGGTTTTCCCGTGTATTTCGATAAAGTGTTGTGGTCCTTGTTTTCAAAGGAAAGTCTTATATGGTAGATCCGATGGGATTATTAACCGCGACACATATATATTTTGGGTCCGCTTCCCCAATCGTAAATCACAGTTGGTAGAGTCCAGCGCTTATACATAAGGTGCGATACCATATGGCGGACCCGGCGATAATTATAAGCTCGGGTGCGTAATATTTGAAGTCCGGCCTTATGGTCCGGCTGCGGGTTTTCCCGTGTTTTCCTGTGTATCTGATAAAATGATGTTGTCCGGGTTTTCAAAGGAAAATCCGATAGGGGTGATGTTGCATGTGATTGCCCATTGCAATGTGCGATTGTGACTCGATCGCAGCACAACCTTGGCTGAACTAGAGGCCGATTCTTTCACACTCGCTCCTTTTGATTTCATTACGCCTTATCATTTTATAAAGTTTTAATGATGGCAAGAGTTGTTCTTAGGTGTTTCTACCATATGTTTTGTAATCATAAAGCTAATGTTATTATCTTTGCAGGCGAGGAGTAAAAGACGCATGAGTGGATCCGAAAAGTTCGTATATGCGGGTGTGTTCTATTTAAAGATCCAGCCTTAGGCGTTCTCGGTCGGGTTTCCACGCGTTGCTTGTGTATTTCGAAAATGAAGTTGTCTTGGCTTTCATCATGAAGAGATGACATGTAGTCATTCTCCTTTTCATCAACATCTATTCATTTCTCCAGGAAATGAAGCGCTCCAGGAGTTATGCCCTTTACGTGTCAGCGGTTACATCCACTGTTCTGCGTCTGTATATTCTGATTTGTATATTGAAAAGAAAAGGGGAGGTGAAAAGTTAAGGGAAGACCGAGGGTCATTTCCTTCTGCATAAGTATTACCTCCGGAGATGAGGGGAGGACTTTTTTTGGGCAGAACAACTTTTGATTTATTGTGAATAAAGAAGACTGTTTAGTCGAGAAAGAGCCTTTTTCAGATTCATTTGTCTCTCCTTTCATGTGTTTAGAATCAGGATGTTGTCGCTGGCATAAATATAAATGTGATTTGTTTTGTGCATATTGATAACAGACAATTCGTGACTAATCTTGGTTATTCAAATATGATTTGTTACCATGGTTAATTCATGAGCGTTTGTTGATTTGAGACCTTGTTAAACATCAGTTGCAAGTTTTATTTGTATGGAAAGGAATGTGTATTCCTGTGTAAGAAATTAGATTGCAATTAAGATTTAATACAACCTTGTTCATCTGTGAACCAGTAATTGATTCATTAGGACTTGGAATCTATATATGATGTTTAACCTCCTTTTGTTATGCTTCTGTAGGATAGATTAGAATAGTTAGGACTAGCATAAGTAGTTAGAATTAATGTAGATAGGATTTGATACATATAGGTTAGCTGTTTCCTTTGTTGATTTAATTGAAGTCTTCCTCCAAGAAGCAATCTTTCAACACATATAACAGTTTACGGGATCCTCTAAAACCCGTCGGAACTAGCCATTCCAAATGAAAGCAGATCTAATTGGGGTCTGCAATCAGGTTAGTTCCCCTTGTTGGCATAGCAAACATTCGCCGCGTCAACACCATGCTAACGTCACAGTCAACTGCGTGGGTTGAGCTTTAATTAATCTTCGTGCTCATTACTTCCCCGCAACACACCTCAATGTACTTATCAAGCTATTGCTTGATCGCGTCTCTTGAACTTGCATGAATTTTAGACAATGGGTCGGGCCCATTGTCTTTTGATTTTTTTTTTTTAAATAATTGCATACATAATATTTGATTTTTTTTTTTTTTTTTTAATAATTTTTTTATAATATTATCAAGTAACCTCAAATGACAATGAATGCTACAACAGATATGACTTCTTCATGATGCTTTCTTTTGCTTTGATGAAATTCCTTCTTAAGCTTGGTAAGTTCTTCATCCCTTTCTTGTACTTGAAGCTTGACAAGGTCAACTTCCTTCCTCGTTTGGTCTTGGTCACCAGATAGTGCTTTCTTCTTAAGTTCCTTGTTTTCCTTTTATAAGACTTGCGATACGTAAATTTCGATACTGGCTGACGCGATATTACATTAGAGCTTGTTCTATTGGAACAGTCGGGTCCGTAGCTCAAATCACAATCGCAGATTTCAATGTGACATGTAATAAAGCCGCCAATATAGTACACTGTTGATATGTTAATTCCAATGCTCTGTGGACTTTTGTTAAAAGGTTTGCACAATTTGTTTCTAGATTGGGTTCTTAGCTCCTCCGATAACACTGTTTATGCTCCTCCGCCGATGGGTTCCTTTTTGCTTCTTGATGGCTTCCAATGACCTCTTCCTCTTACGCTTTGGCTTCATGATGGCTTCCGATAAACTGCTTCCAATGAACTCTTCCGATAGCTCTTCTTTGACTGCTCCTGTTCTTGACTTCCAATGGCTTCCATTGTCTTTCCAATGGATTTCCTGATGGCTTTCCTCCTTGGTTTCTTGCTCCTGTTACTTCACGGATCTGCTCTGCTTCTCCTTGGCTTCATATCATCATTTAGTATCCCAGAATATTGCCATATTGACATCAATGACAATCTAGATCAACATGTTGCCTATGGGCTTTCCTGTCAATTAGCATTTTGGTTGTTATATTAATGGTTCTATGTTGAAATGATAGCTTGTCTTACACTGAATGTTTTCTGCTGGACTGATTTGAACAGCCCTTACTAGAGAATACTAAGGAGAAGCTGTCTCAGTTTTGTCATGTTCCGGTAAGAGAATCTTGGATTTTCTTCTTGGTTATGTTTCTCCATATTATACTAAAATATAGGTTGGCAACTTGACATCCATAATTTTACTGTTACAGGAAAGCAACATTCTTAATATTTATGATGTATCAAACATTTGGCATGTCCCTTTATTGCTAAGGGTGAGTTGTTTTGAAACATACTTCTATACAGGCAAAGCTCAAGTTGCATAATTCACTTGCAGAGTTAGTAGGCTCATAGAACATTCTAAGTTCATTATGCAATAGCGGTATAAATTTAGCTCAACAGTTCACCAATAATTGCAGCCCAGTTTTTAGTTTTCTACTAGGTAATGTAGTGGCTCATTGCTTGGCGCCACAGGATCAAAAGGCACATGAGGCAATAATGAAACAGTTGAATATGTTAAGGTAGCTTTTGTACATTACTTTTAATTTTGTTTCATTATGTTAACCATGTTTAATTGGCGAATCTGGACTTTTTCTTTTTTCTTTTCGTAAACTCCATATTTCTATCATCTTCCAAATTTACATGTTCCTATGGTTGTTTTAGTGTTATGGTTTTCTGTTAGTCTATGCTTATTCATTTCAACTAAGTTCTTTCTATGGTGAATTTCTTTAATTGGCAGTTTTTCTAAAACCCCGGATTTAGAGGAGTGGACCGTGAGAGCAGTGTGCTGTGATAACCTTACGACTCCTGTAAGTTCAACTCAACATGCCCTTTTCTTTCACTTTGATCCCTGGACTTAAGTTTGTTTTTCATTACATTTTACTTGTATTTTACGTGCAGATAAAAATTGCCATGGTTGGAAAATATACTGGGTTGTCAGATTCTTACCTTTCTGTATTGAAGGTATATTTTTGTGTTAGATCATGCTTTCTAATTTGGACATGTGATAGAAAACCAGCATCAGCTATTGTTCCCATTCTTCTTTCAATCATTTTTATTTATTTGGAATTTTTTTTTGTAGCAATATGCTTTATAATTTTGTGTACTATGACTGAAAAAATCTATGAAAATATGGATGGCATAAAAGGAAAAAGAGACTTCCTCAAAGACTTGTCAATTTTTACAAATGACTGAAAGGTGATCAATGGGTTTTTGAGTAGATCATGAATGAGAACAAAATTGGGGGCTGCATAGGGAATTTTAAAGTTGCATATTGTTACCAATCTGATTAGCAGTGTTGTTAAGGCCTTGACAACCTGTCAGATGGGCACACATAGGGCAAGGACCTATTGTCACCTCAGCCCAAGGCCCTGCTATTTAGGCCCAACATCCCCCTGAATGGCCAAGGGAGGAGTTCCTGATCTAATCCTGAGTAACTTTTTTTTGACAGTAATGACCCAATGACTAAACAAGAGCCGAGATGATTGACGACAAACGGAATGAAAACTCCATAGGGCTGCCTATTCTCTTACCCTTATCAATACAGGCTAAGCATGCCATTTCAGGGAACCGAACACAGGTTGTGAGGGAGTTAACAACCCACCTCAACCACTCGGTCTACCCTTACTTGACATCTAATCCCAAGTAACTTCAAAATAAGATTAGTGCCTTATATGGAGTCACCTAGATTGGAGGTGTTCGCTTCTATAAGCTGTAAAATATGTGACTGTAACAACAAAAAATTAAATAGGAAAATTAGGAGCACCAAATCACTTAAAATATGTTGTGTAACCTATGGATTTTGGTCTACAGGATTTTTTTTTAACCAAATATGCAATTATTCTGTGATTTAGGTTGTTGGTTAGAGAGCTATGAATCAAAATAGCTTGTTGTCCTGCGTAGTAGATTGTGAAATCTGGAAAAAAATGCACGGACAACAATCTGATTTGACTATAATAACCACCTTACAAGTGCCTTATGTGAAAATTCGGTGACCCCAAATCCTACTGCAGCAACTGATGATATTTAAACAAATTGCTTGCAGTTTCCTATGGCAAATATCAAAATACATACGCTGCAGCCTTCACAAAATAAATACTGCGGAAGAAATAAAAACACTGGAAGAATAGATGCACACACATATATACACTGTTATTTTTGGACCAATGTCCCCTGAAAAACCCAACTTGGAAAAACCTGTGCAGCAGCTGAGGGTTTTATTATTATGCAGTGGTAAATCTGAGTGCAAATCTATGGAAGTTCAAATCTAGCTTTCCATACAGAAAATAACTGACAAACTTCTATTGAGAAAAATCTCACTTCCACCGGTGATCCGACACTGACCTTAGCTCAAGATGAGCTGCTCCTTTCTTCCTCTGCGTCAGCCTTGCTTGGAGCAACGTCTCTCTCACTCTGCTGCTCTGGAAACTTGATCTTCTGGCTCTCCGGGCTGCCACTCCGGCTCCTGCCTCTGAAACTCGACTTCTCGTTAGTAAATACAGGTCTCCCTCTAAAGCTTTGTGCTGCCTCTCTACACTGCATCAACTTCTCTATGGAGTACATAGTCTCTTTGCTATGCACTCACCAGACTGGAAAAACTTCCTTCCGGCCTTACTATCCCTGCCCCTCTCTTACTATTTTGAAACTACTGAATCACCTCTGGCAACACACAATTGCTACTCTGGAGTTCGATTTTCCAACAATATCGAATTCCTTGCTCCTCAAGTTTGTTCTCCAACTCCCATCGAATTTCTTCTTATAATCTCTCGTTGAGGCTTCAACCGCCCAGATTAAAACATAATCAATGGCTAAGATTAGCTAGAAATCGATCCATGCCTTCTTCTAGAAGATTCTGACCATGACTTAATTAATACCCTTTAATTAACCATATTTCCTAAGTTTAGACTTAGTAACCATTAAAAGAAGTTAATTATTTTAATTAAGTCATCTCTAGGTGGAATTTCTAGAAACGATTTCTGAGTTTTGGAGAATACATGTATTCTAGCCTCTCCACAAAATTTCGTGGCTAGAACTCATCCGATGTTACAAAAATTAACACTCCTTCTTAGAGAGGAATGTGTTCTAGTGCTGCAACCCATTGAAGCAACACCCTGTCTTTGCATCACCTCCTGTTACGCTGCTGATGTCTCGTTGTTGCTGCCCACCAACTACTGCGCAACTCTGCATCCGTGCTGTTGCTGGCCCTGTTGAACTGTTGCCAACACTGCGTCTGCACTGCAACTCCCTCTCCATCTGCTGTTGTTGCAACTACAACACTTGCAACGAAAAAACATCCAAAATACTGAAGCAACTATGGTCAATATGATGCATCTGTCACCCGAGTCCTGACTGTTGCTAGACTTTGCGCTGTCACTGAAGCCTCTGCACCACTGTTGACTATGCTCTGTGCCAATTGCACTGCTGCTAATTTTGCTCTGCGCTGCCCAACATCTGACCTACTACTAACTACTGCATCTGTCACTCTGGCACCTGACTGGACCAACTGCCACTGATCCATCCTACTACTGTTTGTTTTGGGCTCCCGTAGCAAGGTATTGATTCATGAGGTGGACCTCCTCAAGAATCCTGCCCATCTGTAGCTCTTTGGGGCTACAAAAATAATTCACCCCACCTCACTCTTGGAGGTATATTGGTGATCATGGCAAAGTATGATCTACTCAAATTGCGGTTGCTACTGCTTTGTTGATGCTTCTGCATTGCTGCTGCAGTTACTGCAATAATGAATCTGATCTCCCCAGATCCAAAAGTACTAGCTTCCATAGGGCTGCTCCCTTTGAAACTAGACTCCCTCTGAGTCTCGATCTCCCTATGGGAAATCTCTCTACTCCCTCCTGGAAACTCACACAGTCCACCTATACTGGAAACTGGACTATGAAGCTCTGCGCTGGAATCTCCTGCTGGAATTGCACCTGCACCTGCATACTGCAACTGGGCAATTCACATTGTCTGTGTCACTGCAACTAGGTCTGCAACTGTCTTTTGGAAACTGACTGCAACTAGCTATGCAACTGTCATCTGAATGACTAGTTGCGTTTGCTAACTCTGTGATCCTCCTGCTACTGATTCTGTTGGGCTCCTGTAGCAAGGATACTGATCCATGTGAGAAATCTATAGCAACTGGATCTAATTTGCTGCTCTTGCGTGGATCATGTCCATATGTAGCCATCTCTCTGAAAATAACTCATCTTCTCCTTTGCGCAGTTGCTGCCCAGCTATTCGCACTCCCTTCCGGAGTGAGAAACTCTGCACCAACTACTGTTGCTCTACTAGGAAAATTCAAACTTCTTGGCTAGAAGTCCCCTGATGAAAGAATTCCATCAGTGTATGCTCTTTCTTCCTCTTGACGCTATTTGTACTAGCAAACTGTTGCAAAATCTGCGTCCCAACTGAAGATTTGCTTTGCAAGGAAATTGCTACTACTCCCTTTGCCTTTGGTACTCTTCGATTTGGAAAATTTTATTCTCTATCGACTCACTCAGAGAAGTAAAATTTCCACAAAAAATGACCCTTTTGGCCATGGAAATACGCTACCCCTGGCGTTTCGAATCGCTGCCTACGCAAGAATTTGACTCTTCTTCGCCCATTCTGTTATGAGCTCTCCGACTTTTTATCTATGCTCTGATACCATGTGAAAATTCGGTGACCCCAAATTGCAGTTTGCTACGACAAATATTGAAATACATACACTGCAGCCTTCACAAAATAAATTCTGCGGAAGAAATAAAAACACTAGAAGAATAGATGCACACACACATGTACATTGTTATTTTTGGACCAATGTCCCCGGAAAAATTCAACTCCGGAAAACTGGTGTAGCAGCTGAGGGTTTTATTATTATGCAGTGGTAAATCTGAGTACAAATCTAGCTTTCCATACAGAGAAAATAACTGACAAATGCCTAGTGAGAAAAATCGCACTTCCATCGGTGATCCGACACTGACCTTAGCTCAAGATGAGCTGCTCCTTGCTGCCTCTGCTTCACCCTACGCAGATTTGCGTCAGCCTTGCTTGGACCAGCGTCTCTCTCACTTTGCTGCTCTGGAAACTCGATCTTCTGGCTCTCTGGGCTCCCACTCCAGCTCCTGCCTCTGAAACTCTACTTCTCGTCAGCAAATACAGATCTCCCTCCGAAGCTTTGCGCTGCCTCTCTGCATTGCATCAACCTCTCTATGGAGTACGTTGTCTCTCTGCTATGCACTCACCAGACTGGAAAAACTTCCTTCATGCCTTACTTTCCTTGCCTCTCTCTCACTGCTTTGAAAATACTAAATCACCTCCGGCAACACACAACTGCTACTCTGGAGTTCGATTTCCCAATGTTGAAGTTTCTAAGTTTACTCAATTTAGGAACCCTTCATGCACTTTCCCTGATTTATTCCTACCTACTTGTTAATTTTTTCTTTAACAAGTTATTTACAAAGTAAATACTGA
Organism: Pinus taeda; assembly: GCA_000404065.3. NCBI lineage: Eukaryota > Viridiplantae > Streptophyta > Pinopsida > Pinales > Pinaceae > Pinus > Pinus taeda. Next base: position 21,995 of record APFE030298256.1, read on the forward strand.
AAATAAACACCCGTGCATGCTCAACATATTACAGATCAGCAACTAAAAGAAACAAGAACAAGCACACCACATGACACCATTATTTTTGGACCAATGTCCCTGGAAAAACCCAATGCGGGAAAACCAATGCAGCTATCTGAGGGTTTTCTTCTTAAGCAATATCAGAGTACAATCTGGGTGCCATAACTGGCCTACCCAACAGAGAATTTTCTTAGCAGCTATAACTCAGTTTGAGAAAAATCTCCTGGCTGAAACCCCAGAAAACCCTCCGGTATCTCCTCAGCACAAAACTGCTCCTGCAACCCCAGTGTCTGCCCAATCTGGACTGCGTCAGCCCCCCTCTGTCTCACGTTGGCCCTGCGTCAGCCTTTCTTGGCATGCGTCAGCCCCAGGAGGCTCTGGGAGCCTCTGCGTCAGCTACGCTGGCCCTTCTGGTGCTCTGTGCAGCACTTGGCTACCTCTGCATGGCCCTACGTGAGCCTTTGCTGGCTCTGCGTCATCCTCCTTGGCTACTGTGCTGCTCTCCCAACACAATCTCTGCCTTCTCGTTCCTCTATACTCAATGCCCCTTAGTTGCTCTCCCGATCACTGATTGTATCCCTCTTAGCAAACCCCACTCTAGAGAATAGAATCACTGATCATCTGGTGTAATTTCCAAGTGACCCTCAAGCGTCCCCTTATACTTTTCCTGTTGATGATTCAACGACCGAGATTAAGTCCCTAATCAACGGCTAAGATTAAATCTGGCTTGATCCACGTCTTTTGGACCACTCTAACACAGATTCATATTAATACACATTAATATTTTATTTTCCCTAAGTTTAAACTTAGGGACTCCATTAAAAATATTAATTATTTTAATATCTCTTGATCTGTTTAGAATTTGCCCAAACCCTTTCTGGGTATTGGAGATCTCATGTGCCCCAACCTCTCCACCAAATTTCGTGGCTAGAGCACATCCGATGCTACCCCAAATCAACACTCCCTCTTAGCGAGGACTGTGCTCTAGCAATACTCCTCACTGAGTATTACTCTGATCATCTGGTATCGGTACCTGTGCTGATGCTAGGCCTTCTTGCCCAACATCCTCTGCACTGTTGCATCTTGTACTGCTGCCCATGGTTCTGCCATTGCCATTGCTGCATCTGTACGACAGCTCCCTCTGCATCTGTGCTGCTGCTGGTCCTTTCTCCCGACACTGCATCTGCACTGTACCTCCTCTCATCATGTTGCATCGTGCTGCCCACTGCTGCACTGCAACTCAGTTACTGAGAAGTAAGTAACTGATCTCCCAACTGACCTCCTTGTTGGGCTAGAAACACCCACTGATGCTGAAGCTCCCTCTGTTGTTGACAAGTGCTCCCTCTCTCTGACCTCTGCAGTGCTGCAACAACTCCCTGCATCTAGCACTGTTGCACACCTCGCTGTGCCTTCCTACACTGGTGCAACACTCCTGTGCCTCTTGCACTGCTGCAACCTGCTAGCTTTGCGCTGTCTCGGGGCTCCTGTACTGTAGCTCTCGTTGTCGCTCCATCCGCATCCATCTCTACCCACCCAGCCAGTCCTGCTACCCCTCGTTGGGGCTCCCGTAGCAAGGTCTAATCCAAGAGGTTGGTTACCTCAAGGATCCTGCCCCTCGTCGCCTGTAGTCCGCTTGACTACAGCTCTATGTCTCCCCACTTCTTCTCAAGTGGCACATGTGCACTCATGGCATAGTCATCGTCTGTCAAAACTTCCTTCTCTGCCCGTGCTGGCACTGCCTTAGTCTCGGAAGACTCTCCCTTACTCTTCTTCCTTGGGCACTGGGTCACATAGTGACCCATCTCCCCATAGTGGAAGCACTTAATCTTGGAGAGATCTTTCTTCTTCCGCTTCTCTTGCTTTCCCTCAGATGCTAGGGCCACATCCTCCTCCTCCTGCTTGACCTTGACCCCTTTGCTGTTGCTACCTGTCTTTGACTACCGTCTGATCTCTTCCTAGCGAAGGGCTGCCCACATCTTGTCCCAAGGTAGGAGAGTTCCTCTGCCTAGGATGCTCTGGACAAACACTTCCCACTCTTTTGAGACAACATTTAGGGCTGTCCTCACCATGAGCTCTTGATCCAGTGTCTCTCTTATAGGAGTCAACTAATATCGGATCTCATTTAGTCCTCCGAGGAAGGAGTCAATCGTTTGACCCTCTTCATCTGATACGACCTCATCTGGTTCTCGAGCAACATTCTTCTCTGCACAAAAGTATGCTCGTACAAGTTCTTGAGAGCCTCCCACATCTCAACTACCGTTTCCTTCTCGGCTATATGTGGTACCACATGATCCTTGACCCCGTCAAGGATAATGCACTTGGCCCTCACCATCGCCTCTTCGTACTTGTTGTTATCATTGGGGTCGATTTGGATAGCTATAACCTTCAAGGCGATGTTCTTGACACGATTCCTGTCAAGCACTGATAAGATTCCGGTCTTCTAGAGTGCGGAGTTCAATGCTCCGTCCAGTCTATCCTGGTCTCTTACCCCATGTAGTGCCATGACGCTCCTCTACTTCCCTCCTCGAAGTTCTATGTTCGACTCCTCTGAGTCTCTACTTCCCGTATGGAAGTTCTCTTCTGGACTCCCTCTGAGTGCTGATTTCCCTCCTAGAAATCCTTTTGCTGCTTGTCGAGATGCCCCCTACTCTGATCGTCTTGTGCAATTGCATTGCTGATCCAGGTTCCTCGGCTAGAAACCCTCGGTAACAACTCCTCTGGCCCTGCTCTGTCAGGTACTGTTCTGACTATAGTACTTCACCAGCTCCACTCTGCAATATTCCTGCAGCCTTCTAGTCCCTAGCGACTGCCTCTCTGTGAGCTGCGTCAGCCCTTCTCTGCCTCACGCTAGCTCTGTGTCACCTTGGATGGGTCTGCGTCAGCCCTAGGATGCCCTGTGTCAGCCCTCTGGCCCTCTGCGTCAGCAACGCTGGCCTCTCTAAGGCTCTGCGCAGTTCTCGACTTCTTCTGCGTGGCTCTGGCTGGCTCTGTGTCACACTTCCTTGGCTTCTGCAGTGCTAGAAACAACTTCTGTCACCTTGAGACAGTTGTTTTCTGCAGCTATTGCTCTGCTCGGCTGATGTCTCTTAGTCCTCCTGTGATCTGCAATCACACTCTGATACCATGTTGAAGTTTCTAAGTTTACTCAATTTAGAAACCCTTCATGCACTTTTCCTGATTTATTCCTACCTACTTGTTAATTTTTTCTTTAACAAGTTATTTACAAAGTAAATACTGAAAATAAACACCAATGCATGCTCAACATATTACAGATCAACAACTAAAAGAAACAAGAACAAACACACCACATGACACCATTATTTTTGGACCAATGTCCTCGGAAAAACTCAATGCGGGAAAACTGCTGCAACTATCTGAGGGTTTTTTTATTAAGCAATATCAGAGTACAATCTGGGTGCCGTAACTGGCCTACCCAACAAAGAATTTCCTTAGCAGCTATACCTCACAGTTTGAGAGAAATTTCCTGGCTGAAACCCCAGAAAACCCTCTGGCAGCTCCTCAACACAAAACTGCTCCTACAACCCCAACGTCTGCCCAATCTGGACTGCGTCAGCCCTTCTCTGTCTCACGCTGGCCCTGCGTCAGCCCCTCTCTGTCTCACGCTGCCACTGCGTCAGCCTTTCTTGGCCTGTGTCAGCACCAGGAGGCCCTGCGTGAGCTCTGGGAGCCTCTACGTCAGCTACTTTGGCCCCTCTGGTGCTCTGCGCAACACTTGGTTGCCTCTACGTGGCCCTGCGTGAGCCTTTGCTGGCTCTGCGTTACCTTCCTTGGCTACTGCACTGCTCTCCCGACACAATCTCTGCCTTCTCTGTTCCTCTGTACTCAATGCCCCTTAGATGCTCCCCCGATCACTGATTCTATCTTTCTTAGCAAACCAGCTCTAGAGAATAGAATGACTGATCATCTGGTGTGATTTCCAGGTGACTCTCAAGCTTCCTCTTATACTTTTCCTGTTGATGATTCAACGACCGAGATTAAGTCCCTAATCAACGGCTAAGATTAGATCTGGCTTGATCCATGTCTTTGGACCCTCTAACACAGATTCATATTTATCATTAATATTTTATTCCCTAAGTTTAAACTAGGTATTCATTAAAAATATTAATATTTTAATATCTCCTGATCTGTTTAGAATTTGCCCAAACCCTTTCTGGGTATTGGAGATCTCATGTGCTCCAACCTCTCCACCAAATTTCGTGGCTAGAGCACATCCGATGCTACCCCAAATCAACACCCAGCAATATCGAATTCCTTGTTCTTCAAGGGTGTTCTCCAACCCCTATCGAATTTCTTCTTATAATTTCTTGTTGAGGCTTCAACGACCAAGATTAATGTTAAAGAATCTAGGTCACATGTAGTTAATGAGATTCTTCTTGACTTGATAACTATTTGCGAGGCATTTTAATTTTCTTATTAGCACAATCTTCTCTTTGATATTATTAGAGTGTGTGTTTCTTATCAAATAGCTACCAAAGAACAAGAACACAAGATGTTGGCATTTTGCCAAGGCCAAAACCTCTCCCTCTTGGAGAGGAAAACCCACACATAATTCTTCTTATAGAGATTCCAATTGACGAACACCAAGACCATGACCCCTGACTTACTATGCCACTCCAAGACCAAGACCCCAATCCTCTTCTTTGTCACTGTTGAGATCATCATCATTGCTGCACCACTGAGGCCATCACTACTGCACCACCCACCGAGATCTTCATTACTGCTGCAACACCGTTGCTGCACCTTCATTGAGGAATTCACCATAACAAAGAGATCATTGTTGCTGCACCATAGCTGCTCCTTCACTTAGATCTTCATCATTGTATCTATGTCTCCCTTAGGATTATGACTATGTTTATGCTGAGATCATGACTGATATTATGAGGACCATCATCCAAGATGCATGCCGAGACAGAGTGTCACTGTTGGATAACTGAGACTGTGTGTGCTATACAGGGATCCTCTTCATCATATATATATGCTGAGACTGTGTGTGCAACTGTAGGACAGTCCATCGAAGTGATATCCAAAATGTTCCCTGAAACTACCCTCCGAAATACAAGATGAATCCGAGATCTGTACTAGAGACAGACTTCGAATCTTCCTTACTGTGGCATCCGAAATTGTGTCTCCCTGTACTGCAGATTTCAGACCATCCGAAAACTCAGAGAAATCTGAGTTCCAGTACTCCTGTGGTTGACCGAGATTCCTGCACCATCCGAAGTTTCAGAGGTATCCGAATTGTCTTTTCTGTGGTGACCCCAGCGGGGTATATATAGTGGTTTTCCTTCCATATTAAGCCGACATGAAACAATGAAGAGGTGTGTCTTTATATGTGAGCCAACATGACTTCTTTTAGCTATTTAATTCATTTTTTTGCAGGCCGACATGACTGTTTTGCTTGCTGCCTTCTTCAAGAGGATTGTGTTTGTCTTGGAGGGCTGTTCTAGACACTAGGTTGATTCATATACGTTACATATATGTTCAAGAAGAGCTCTTTACACATGTCTTTGACTTTCCTAGACCTATGGAATGAGCAAGAAATTCATTCTTATAATTTACAAAAATAATATTTCTTTTTCTTGACAAGTACAAAGATCAAAATCACATTTGTAAATACCGAACTTAGTTACATTTTCTTCAACAATTAAAACATAATTGATGGCTAAGATTAGCTAGAAATCGATCCATGTCTTCTTCTAGAATGTTATCGCCATGACTTAATTAATACCCTTTGATTAACTAGATTTCCTAAGTTTAGACTTAGGAACCATAAAAAAAAAAGTTAATTATTTTAATTGAGTCATCTCTAAGTGGAATTTCCAGAGACGATTTCTAGGTTTTCGAGAATACAGGTATTCTAGCTTTTCCACAAAATTTCGTTGCTAGAACACATCCGATGATACAAAAATCAACACCTTAGCACTTCTAGATGATTAGTCTAGGGGTGGAAAAGTATGGGGGTTAATTTTGAAGCCTTTGGGGCCTGCCCTCAACCAAAACTGGACAGAAAAATGGATTTTCAGCATGTTGGAAATTATTTTTCAGAATTTTTGTTGAAAAACCTCTTGGTTATTTCATCCAGAAATTTCCAGATTTAATTATAAGCTTTGAGAGTGGGTTGGAAATGATTTGAAAATTACTCAAAGTACACAAAATATTAATATTACGCACTATAGATTAATGGAGAAGATTTTAGGATGGATTTATTTATTAGTATCGCTGAAAACCTCTTTGAAATTTGCAGATTTAGCTTGGTGCAACAATGTAATCTTCATATCTACAGTGCCAAATAGCTAGATACAAGTGTAAAATTATCTTGAAATAAAGCTTGTACCTATCAGTGGTCAGATTTAACAATAAACTCTAGTTCCCCAAGGAAAATTCTTTCTAGAATGATAGATGAAAATTCAACAAGCTAAATAACCTAAATTAATTTCAGAAAAACAAAAGATTTGATTTTTAAATATAGAGATGGTTGTTGGATAATAACAGTGCCCTTTACTTTTCATTACCTTTGCTGGATGTGAAGTCAACACCCTCTTAGGTCGATATTGCAGGTTGAATTCAAGGCTGTGGGTTTGGTCTTAGAAGAAATTATCCCCACTATTGCTTAACCTTCTTGCTGACTTTTGAATTTGCTTAGGAGCGGCCTCCCCTTAAAGTGGCATCTCCATCCTTTAATTCCTGTGTATGGTATATACAAGATCCTACACAAGTTGAAGCTCCCCTCAAGAGATGGTACAGTTGCTTGGATCGATTTCCCTACAAAACAAAAGAAATTAAGTGGGGTTGCCCCCTAGTTGGCCCTTTCCATGCTAGTAGATAGGCCCATCAATGGCAAGAATTGTTAGCCTCAGCATAGTTTATTTATCACCAAAAATAGTTAGATTAAATTTTTAAAATAAATCCTAGAACAATGACAAGAAAATGATTGAAAACAAAATTTATTCCACACAATTTAAAAAAAAAATAACACAAAGGTTTGCAAAAATGAGATCTTTATTATGATAACACTTGTCTCAATTGTCAACAACAACCTTTACAATGAGGAGAGCCTAGCTTTTATAGGAAAAATTATAGCAACTAGTTAATGACTAATGGGACCCTCCTTCAATAAAATATTACTAGTCATCCACAAGTTGGAGACTTGGTAATTTTTAAATCATAAAAGATTACAAAAATAACTTAATTTTCCCACGAGGGGGTTGACTTGGATAAGATTTCTTTAGTTGGCCCTCAAATTACCTATTCTGGTAATCTTTAATGGTCAATAGTTGAAGTAGTGGATTTATCTTCCCCAAAGTTCCACTCCCTTGGTCCATCTAGAATTCCACTTGCACAAAAAGGTGGTACAACTTCTATTGGAAGTCTAATTGGTCATCTGGAAGAATAATTTAGTTGAAACGACTGTTTCCTTGGTCCATCTCTTAACTTCTTGGACTATCTTGACTCTAAAGGCTAGTTGAGTCATCCCCAACGACTAGTTCGACTTGACTTTCTCTTGAATTTTCCTTTACTAACTCGACTTCGGCCACCTTGCTGTTAGATCTCCAAGCCCCTTGCTTGCTTGGCAATTCCAGAACATGGGTTGTAACGAATAAAATATATAAATAATATAAATATAATGTAAAAGATAATAATAATAAATAATAGTTAGTTAAGCTAGTAATTAGGTTGAAGAGGCATGTCTAATAGGACATGACTCTTCATGAAGAGACGCTTGGTACATAAGCAAGCCTCTCGTTTTCATTGTAAAACATTATCATTATCATTCTTATTCATATATTTAATATAATATTTATATCCTTAATGGATAACTTCATATTCCAAGTTGTTTGGAGTAATTAATTTATAGAAGGAACTTTGTTCGCTTCATTTGGTATCAGAGCAGTTCGGTCCTCTGGGTTGCTTAACCAGTGCACAGAGCTCATTCTCCGATCCAGGTGCTTGGCTATCGAAATTCGTCAACTGTGTTGCCGTACAATTGAAGCATTTTGCTCAGAATTTGGGAGTTTCTCCTTTTCTCCGTTTTTCTAGGCGTTTGGCCATTAAAATTAAAATTAAAAGAAAATTCGCTAGTTGGAGGGTCTCCAATTCGCTAGTTGACCTTTGGCCATAAAAAAAAGTTAACCAAAAAAAAAATATAAGTAAATAAATTAAAAAAAGAAGAAGAAGAAAAAGTAAAAATAAAATAAAAAGAACATAAAAAAATCAAATTATAATTTATATATATAAATTAAAAATCATTTGTAGACGCCTGTGGTTAGAAACAACCCATGGTATTTTAAAAGTAAAGAAAAAAACCAAAGGGATACAAATCTCATACCAAGTGATATTTAAAACTTTTTACGTGGAGAAGCCCGTGGTTTTAGAAACAACCCATGGTAATTGCCCATGGTATTTTAAAAGTAAAAGAAAAAAACAAAAGGGATACAAAATCTCTTTACCTAAAAGGTAAGTTTTACTTTTTACTTAAAAAGTTTGGTGAACATCGTGATCTTGTCATTTGAAAAGACATGACCTTTATATTTATTAAGTGTGGTGACATCATAAAATGTTATATTAAGTGTGACTTTTATATTAAGTGTGGTGACATCATAAAAATCTATAATATTAAAAAAATAAATTAATATACAAAGTCCAAATTCAAAAGTCGGGAAGTGCCACATTCAAGTCAAAAGAGGTGAGATATATAGTATATATATTAATTTAATATAAATTGAAAAAAGAAAAAGAAGAAAAAGGGAAGATAAAAAAAAGTGAAAAAATGGAATTTCTAAGTAATGAACAAAAACAATTCCAAAGAGAGGTAAAACAAGAAATCACAATACTTAAGCGACAATATGCTGAATTTGTGGATAAGCATCACAAAGAAATAATGGAAAAGGACAAAGAAAATTCTAGTCTCAAGGACCACGTCGAAAGATTACTTGCGCAAGTGAAGAAGACTAAGGTCACAAAGAAAGAACTCAAGAAGCACTTATCAGAACAAGAAGAGGAAACTTTGCGTTTAAAGAACCTTAATAACAATTTATTAGAACAAATCAAAGATTTAAAAGATGAAAATCTTAAAATTCAAAACACTGAAAATAAGGTTGATAAATCAGAAATCAAAGAACTTTTACGACTGAAAAACCATAATCAAAGTCTACTCACTCAAATTAAGAAGCTTAAGGATGATAAGAAAGCATTAAAAGATAAGTTGGAACAATTCACTCAAGAAGAAGCATCAGAATCTCCAGTCGTAGCAGTCTAAGTTGAAAATAAGGGAACGAATACCGATCCAGTGAATATGATAACTCAAGAAGACAAGTCAGTTGAAGAAACAACACACTTAGATGTTGCAGTTCAGACAATGGACATCCCAAGTGAATGTTCCATAACAAATTCAACAACATCTTCGCCAGAAGAAAATCTAAAAACTTTATATTGGCATCCGAATCATGAGAATAGACGAATCAACCATGCTACATATCTGAACCATTCAGAACCGAAACAACAAACTGATGTTCCAAATAATAGTGATGTTAGCTCAATCCAGTCTTCTACTAACAAGTCGTTACAAAATTCCAGTGATCAGAGTACTATATAGAAGATTAATTTGGGATGGTCTGATCCCTTCTCAGTGTGACAATTTTGTTTGTCACTACGAAGATCATATCAGCTTGTATCGACGAAGATGATTGTTTCGAGACAGAAAGACTTTTGAAGCAGAAAAAGAGATCAAGCCTTTTTCATCGACAAGCTTTGAGGACAAAGCTTCTTGAAGAAGAAGGCAATATAACGAATAAAATATATAAATAATATAAATATAATGTAAAATATAATAATCATAAATAATAGTTAGTTAAGCTAGTAATTAGGTTGAAGAGGCATGTCTAATAGGACATGACTCTTCATGAAGAGACACTTGCTTGGTATATAAGCAAGCCTCTTGTTCTCATTGTAAAACATTATCATTCTCATTCTTATTCATATATTTAATATAATATTTATATCCTCAATGGATAACTTCATATTCCAAGTCTTCTGGAGTAATTAATTTATAGAAGGAACTTTGTTCGCTTCATGGGTTTTACTTTGCTTGTCCTGATCTGTACTGGGCATACCTCTGATTTTCCACATCACCTAAGGTGTTTCCGGATCATCACCCTGTGTGACATGTCATCACTGTAAAAAATTGTAGGCCTAACCTGGTTTTAGTTTTAGGAATCACATCAGTTTAATGCCCAACCCAACATAGATTTTTGCTATTTTTTTTTAAACATGAATATTTGCTAAAACATGAAACACATAAGCCTACTTTACTCTTTTACTTGCACTAACAATAAATGCAACAATCACACAAATTTAACACAATGATTTTTGGTCCAGAGGCCCTAGAAAAACCCTGAAGGGAAAACCAGTGAGGAGAGAGATTTTATTACTTTTAGAGAAATTATTACAACAGTTAAATCAACTTATTGCATAGGAAATCACACCTAGATTTCCTAGAATTTTGTGCTGTAGCTGCTCCTAAAATACTGTGCTAGACAACTCATTTTTTGTGCTAATCACACCTAGAAATTTGTGCTAGCTGCACAACAACAATTCTTCCCTTGAAAATTGCGTTGGTTGCTGACTGACAAGCAATAGCTAATGTTGTTACAATACCTTGATTTTCATGCCCAAGCTTTCTGGGAATTTGTGCTGCTTCTTACAACATTGACAACTTCAATTTCAGTGCTCTCTTCAACATTAAATGCACTGACCCTCTCCTTGAATTTCGTGCCAGTAATTAGCCTTGGAATTTGTGCCAGATTTGTTGTACCTTCTGTACTTAGACCCTCTCAAGCTGTGAATGACTCTCTTAGCCTTCTTTGCTTCTCTTCTCCAACTCTCTTGAAGAAATGTGCAAATTGGTGTCTTTCCCTTTTTCCCTTTTGTTCTCTCATTAAGAAGAGTGACCTAAGCCGAAGATTCAATGGTTGAGATTAGATCTTAGCCAATTAGATCAAGGATGTAGATCTAATCTCATGTTGACCCATGAGACACTTTTTCCCCTTAGTCCCCTTTTCATTAATTACTCAAAAGGTACTTTATGACCTTATGTTTATAAAGTCACTTCATGTTTGTAAAGTCACTTTATGACTTTATTTCTCATAAAGTCACTTTATGGCTTTATACTTTATAAACTCACTTTAACTTTATTTCCCATAAAGTTAAGTAAAGGGGATCACATTAGGACACTCTATCCTAGGCTAGACACTAGGCCTTAGGAACAATTGTCCTTGGTACTCCTTTTCTAATACTCCCTCTTACCAAAGAAAGTGTTTCTCATCACTCCCATCTTGTCTTTGAAATAAACATGTTTGCCCGTTGGTAAGGACTTGGTGAGAATGTCGGCCACTTGCTTATTAGTAGATGTATACTCTAGCTTCATTGCTCCTCTTTTAACATAATCCCGGATGAAGTGGTAGATGATCTCGAAACGCTTTGACCTGTCATGAGATACTGGATTCTCTATTAGTTTGATACAACTTGGATTATCGCAGTGGATCACTGTTGGTCTCAATTGTTGACCAAATAAGCCATACAACATCTTGCAAAGACAAAGCGCCTGATCACTGGTTTGACTAGTTGCCATATACTTCGCCTCTACAGAACTTAGTGCTACTAATCTCTATTTCTTGCTGAGCCATGACACTAATGCAACATGAAAGAACATCCTAATGTGCTCTTCTTGTCACTAGCACTACCTGCCCAATTCGAGTTTGTGTAGCCAATCAACCTGACTCCATCCACTTGGACATAGTCCAATCCATAATCCACTATACCCTACAGGTACTGCAACACTTGTTTCACAGCCACCCAGTGCACCCTCCTGAGCTACACCATGAACTGACTCAATTTATTGACTGCAAAACAAATATTTGGTTTGGTATTGACCAAATACATCAATGAACCGATCAGCTGGCGATATAAAGTGGGATCTACCATCTCAAAATCAGAAGTGCAACTTCTTCCAGTTGGTAATCATAGGCGTGCCCATGTGCCTACAGCTATCCATATGAAATCTCCTTAGTATGGCCCTTGCATACTTGCCTTGTCCCAGGAAGATATGCCCATCCTCTTGAAATATGTAACTAGGTTCGGTCTTCATAATGACATATGTAATCATGATTTTATCTATTTGATGTAATGAGAAAAATAATTTTATTATCGCTGTTCTTGAGGCATGGGTTTCATGCTCAAGGAAAAATATTTTTAGGTCAAGCTCCCATTGTGAGCTTTTAGGGTTTGTCATTGAGTCTACAAGTCAAGAAAGTCATCAACATGTATGAAAGACCCTTGTTGGGCATGTTACATGTTTTAAAGAAAAATTATTGGAGTCAAAATAGAGTCAAATAACCTTCCAAGACCAAGTCAAGATACAAGATTCAAGTTGGCCTCCAAAAGAGCTAGTCAGCCTACCTAAGAGGACATGTCAGCCTATTAAGGAACCTTAGGAAGCCTATATAAAGGAGGATACGACCTCATCCAAGCATCAAGAAGAGTTCGATCAAGATAGAAAAAGAGCCTAATACCTAGCGAAGAAAGGAGAAGGAAGAACAAAGTACTTAAAATCTTTTTTTGGGCTAAATTCCTCCACATGTGCTAAGGTAAGGACGTCATCTTGCAGTGGAAGGTACCTCCAAGAGAGCCGAATTTTTTGGGTCAAAGTGTTGAAGAATCTAGGGCAAATAAGTGTAGTGTGATTCTTCGTTACTTGATAACAATTTGTCGAGTCTTTTTACTTTTTTCTAGTTAGCTTAATCTTCTTCTTCTTCTTATTAATGCATGTGTGTGTACTTAATCAAACTGCTACCAAAACATAAGAACAAGAACACAAGATGTTGGCTCTCTGCCAGGGCCAAAACCTCTCTTCTCTTGAGAGGAAAACCCTTTAGTGAATTTCTCTAATTGAAGCTTCTATGGATCATTGCCAAACCCTAGACCTATGACAAGAGGATCCTCCAAGCATAAGTCAAGTCTTCCCTCCTTTCTGCAACTTATACTTCGACACTTCTTCCGGCACTTTGTTTCTCGGCACTTTGTACTCCTACTTTCAACACTTTGTTCTTCTTTCAACTTGTTAGTAAACCTTGTTGCACTTGCTCTAGACAAGAGACCTTTGATGAGACCCTTTTCCTATGATGGTTCCTTTCTTCTTTTCACCAATCAACTGACTTGGATGATTGTAATGGGAGGGCTGTTATGACAGCAGAGGCAACCTCCTTTTCCCTCACACTTGTGACTGTAATGGGCCTTAGAACAACCCTCTTACCTTCGCTTTTCCTCCTTGATCCTTCACTTGAGAGAGTGGTCTTCTTCGCTTGACTTAGGAGGCCTTGTAGGCCTAGTGAGTAGCCCAAACAAGGAAGAATATATAACTGTGATCTCACTGCTGATATAGCCGCAGACTATCCTTCATTTCCTTGCATGTGTAACTGTGTATACCCTAGAAAACAGTCCCTCAATCTTCGTTGTTCTTCCTCCTTACTTCGCTGCCCTAGTAGATCCTTTACCTCGACTTCCTTCATTCTTCTTGTCCTCTTTCTCTTGCAGAGTTCAGAGCTAAATTGGTACGTTGTATTAGGAGTGGAAAACCTCTATAAATAGAGGAGTGTCCCTCCATTTAGGCGACTAGTCACCTTGTTTGTTGATCCAAAATGGATTTTGGATAGACTTCTAAGTGTTCCTCACAGAGGAAAATGAAAGTCCAAGGAAGTTCCTAGAAATAGCCCCATGGCAGAGATCTTTTCATTCTGAATCTACTGCAACTTGAATGGGCAAAAATGGACTTAGGATGCAGAAGTTATTGCAGAAAGAAGTTGCCTTTTGTTCTTTGGAAAAAGAGGCAAAATCCCCTAAAAATGGCAAAGAAAACCCTTATAAAGGGAAATCGCATCGGAGATGGTCTAAGAGGCAGACTTAAGCGAAAAGGGAAGAGACCCCCAATTGCCGATCCCCGACATATAGGGTCGGAGGCAGGCATGCGCAAATAACATAAGGAATGGACCGAGCTGATGCGACATTGCGATCGCCGATATTGGCAATCGGTGGATCGACGTCGGCGATGTCACGAGACAAGGGAAGGACCCTCGCAGCTATGCGACATGCGATTGCGATATATCGCATTGCAACGTCGCATCGCAACGATGTAAAAGGGGCGATATACATGCGACTAGTGATTAGAGAAATCCAGACCCGATGGGTTTTATAAACCTAGCCTGATAAAATTTGAGTTCCGGTAAAAGGGATTTTCTGTGTATTAACGCTTTTCGGTGTAAAAACCGAAATACAAAGGAAAGATGCCCGAAGCAATAAAGCTGGACCCGAAGGGGAATTATAGGCGCGATTTATAATATTTGTGTTCCGTAAGCGGGATTTCGGGCGGGCCTTAGGCGGTAAATGGTATTGGGCTGGCTTCGCCCGATCCCATACAATGAACGACGTGTGGCTGGCGGAGGAGAGAGGAAAACCGCCTTTTCGGACGGGTAACCTCCGTACCCTTAAGCCACCCGAAATCGCATATTGACCATTGGATCGGGGATCCCGTAGATCGATGGTGGGGCTTGCAATAGCAGCCAAAGGCGGACCCGATGTGATTATAGGGCGGATGCGATAAATTTTGAAGTCCGATAGAAAGCACTTTGACGGTTTTTTCAATGTATTCCCCATATAATTGGGATTTTGCCCAATATGCCTACGTGATGCGATACGCTGCCTAATGGCGATTGATTGGAATTTCACGTCTGAAATACACACCTGATAGTGTATTTTCTGGGAAGTACCTGTGTAATGGATTTTTCTCTAATTTCGGGTTTTTCCTAAGGAAAAGCTTTGAAACCTTTGTAACCACTCCAGATCATCATGCCACGCTGCAAGCAGGCGTTTTACAGGCAATGATGCATTTTGAAGCCACAGAGCCACAGAGCCAGATGGCCAGTCGAACTAACAAGGAGCAGGGAAGCCATAGAGGCACACAGAGATGATTATATGCAGAGAAATGGCTGGGGTAGCCGAAAAGCTGGAAAAGTACCTCAAAGGAGGCAGAGAGCTCAATTGAGAGGCAAGAGAGCAAGGCTAACGAGAGCTAATGCGCAGAGCAGTTGAGGGAGTCGCTTTGAGGTCAAGCAGACCATTGATGCACGTAGAGGTCGAGAAAGAGCTCAGAGAAGCCAGAGCCTAAGAGCGAGAGCCGGAGCGAGAGCCAGAACTAGAGCCAAGAGCCAAGAGCCACGAGCCACGAGCCAGAGCCAGAGCCAGAGCCGAGAGCCAGAGTCAAAAAGCTTGAGAGCTTCAGAGCCAGGGATGAGATGGTGTTCTAAGCCCATTGTTTCTGTGTAATACAGTGGAGTTGAGCGTGGAGCTTGTAAAAGGACCTTGCCATAATCCCAGAGAGCCTAGTCGAGTTGACTAGAGCTCAAGGAGATGTAGCCCAAGAGTTTTGGGTGAACTCCATATTAAACTTGCTGTCTTATGTGTGATGCTCATTTGCTGCATTGTTTCACTGTTATATGTTTTATATTAGTTTAAGCCACTGTTTTAAAAAACGGCCGAGTCAACATTGACTCGACCGGGTTGATCCGGGTCATTAGCCTCCACAATGAAACGGTTGATGAAACGGTTCGGACGGCCGAGTCAGCCATGACTCGGCCGAAACGGATCGTTTCCGTTATGACTCGGCCGAGTCACAAGAAACGGCCAGCGGGACGTTAACTCAGCGATTAAACAACTTTTAAATGGATTTTAAATTTTTTTGGTGGTTAGTTTGGAGTCCAAACTGTTATATGAATTTGCAAATTGTATTTTGGGGTCCATATCCCCCTCCCAAACCCTATTTAACACACCCAAGTGCTCTCATTCTCTCACAACAATCTTATGCATTTGAGTGAGAGTCTTCTTTGAGAGTTAGTGAGCTGTTCTTGAGCTTGTTTTGGAGCAGCAGTGAGGAGTCTTGGAGGAGCATTGTAGCTAGAGTGAGAAGCTTCTTGGGCAGCCATTTGGAGCAGCATTGAGGAGCTGATTCTTGGAGCAAGCTTGAGGAGACAGTTTGTGCCTGGAGGTATTTTTTTTCACCTCTATAAATTTGTTTTTGCTTAGTAAATTTTAGGTGCATATCTAGAAAGCTTAGAGAGTGTTTTTTGTCAAATAAATGAACATTGAATCAAGGTTTTTTTTTTTCATTTTCAGATTGTTTGCTTTCATTCCCTATTCCAAAAATGGCACCTAAAGCAAGAGATGCTGCATGGGCATATGTTGAAATGGTTGATAGTTCAATGCATTGCAAATTTTGCCATAGGTTAATTAAGGATGGTCCAGGGGGCATTAATAGGCTGAAGCTACACTTGGCAGGGATTAGAGGCCAAATTACCCCATGTGAATCACCTGAACTTGGGGAGGTTAGGGAGGCTATGTTGGCTAGCATTGAGAAATTTAAACAAGATAAGGCTAGGCAAAAAGAAATACAGGCTGAAATTGGGAGGAAGAGGGAGATACAAAGAATGATGGCTGCCAACCCCCATTATGATTTTGAGGATTCTTGCTCTATCCCTCAAACCAATGCATCCAATCCTTTCCGATATGTTCCTCCTTGTCAAGATAAGGGAAAGGGTGGAATGAAAAGGGGTGATGTGACTATCAAAAGTTTTTTCACTCCCTCCTCTCCATCAGATGCACATGGTCCTGAAGTTGTTAGACTCAAATGCAGCCCACTTTAGATGACCATTGGAAGAAAGAATTGAGGGAGAGTGCTTGTGATTACATAGCTAGATGGTTGTATGATGTTGATATTCCCTTTAATGCTGCTTGTTCACCATATTATGAGCCTATGTTTGATGCCATACATGCTGCTGGAAAAGGTTTCAAAGGCCCTACTATGCATGAGCTAAGGGGGTTTCGTTTGCAGAAAGAAATTGATTCCATTAATGAGTATTTGCAAGAGTTCAAGGACTCATGGGCGAGAACAGGTTGTACAATCATGTCAGATGGATGGACTGATCAAAGAAACCGTACCATCATAAACTTTCTTGTATTCTGCCCACAGGGAACCATGTTCTTAAAATCAGTTGATGCATCTGATAAGGTAAAAGATGGCCACTTGCTGTTTCAGCTATTGGATCAGGTTGTTGAGGAGGTGGGGGTGGCTAATGTTGTTCAAATCATCACAGATAATGCCTCTAACTATGTTCTTGCTGGTAAACTGTTAGAGGAAAAACACAAGACCATCTTTTGGACCCATGTGCTGCACATGCATAGACCTCATGCTTTAGGATATTGGAAAATTAGATTGGGTCAAAAACACATGCCAAAAGCATAACAAAATTTATCTACAATCATACATTGATTTTGAGCCTCATGAGGAAACACACTGGGGGCAAGGATATTATTAGGCCTGCCATCACTAGATTTGCTACACATTTTTGACATTGCAATCTATGCTTTCCCAACATAGAAACTTGCAAAAGATGTTTTCCAGTGATGAATGGAATCAAAGCAATTGGTCTAACAAACCAGAAGGCAAAGAATTGAAAAGGAAAGTCTATGAAGAAACTTTTTGGAGAAAGGCAACAGAGATTGTGAAGCTTGCCGAGCCACTAGTTAAGGTGTTGCGGTTGGTGGATGGGGAAAGGTTGGCTATGGGCTTCATTTATGAGGCTATGGATCAAGCAAAGGAGCAAATAAAGACGGTATACAAGGATAGAGTGGCAAAGTATGGGCCCATTTGGGCAATCATTGATGAAAGATGGAACAATCAACTCCATCGCCCTATACATGCAACTGGGTATTTTTTGAACCCACGGTATCATTATAAAGCTAAGGAGTCAGGAGCTTTGAGGGGGGAGGTCAGAGATGGACTGATTGATTGCATTGATCGCATGATCCCATTGGAGTCTGATCAGCTGAAGATACACCGACAGGTCACAACCTTCAGCAATGCATCAGGTACCTTTGGGAAGAACCTAGCAAAGATTGCAAGAGAAGCAGATGAGCCAGGTAAACAAAAATTTCAATCTTCAAATTCTTAATAGTTTTACTTTTTTTATTTATTTAAAGTTTGTTAAATTGTTTATAATTTGAAAGTTAGATATAATTTGTAATTTTGTTGAGCTAACTTATTACACTCCTATGTGTTTTGCAACACAATGGTGGGAGGCCTTTGGTGGCAATTGTCCTGAATTGCAAAGGTTTGCAATTCGTATTTTGAGTCAAACTTGCAGTGCATCTGGGTGTGAGCGCAATTGGTCTGTCTTTAAGAGGATTCACACAAAGAAGAGAAACCGTTTGGATCAAAAACGGTTAGATGATCTAGTTTATGTCCAATACAACCTTCGGCTCAGACGAAACCATTTGCTGAACAAAAGACCTGATTCAGATCCCATTGTGTTGGAAGACATTGATCCAACGTCAGATTGGGTAGTGGAGAGTCGTCCAACAGAGTTTGATCCTGATGAGGATCTTGATTTAGATTTAGATATCGATACATAAGTTGAACTTGAACATGATGTTCAGTTGAATGCAGATCCCAATCCACCAGCCTCAGTCTCACAGCCAGCAAAGACTCCAGTTGTAGGTGCTTCCTCTGCTCAGCCACGACAGAAGCGCAGCCGCATATCTACTTTATCTCAGCTGGCATCTGCTGCAGTTGCACAACCTGCTAGTGGTACCACTTCTACAGTTTCAGTTGGAGATGATGATGATGAGGAGGAGCCATGGGGCCCCCTGTCTGACTCTGATGATGATGATCCATAGATTGATCGACATGATCTTGGCTCCTCTGGTAGTAGCTACTAGTCATGGCCCAGTGGTACTAGTACTGGAGTCTGGTCAGCGTCACAGTTTACTTTTGTTGTAGAGGGCCAGAGGCCATTTCTAGCCTCCTTGGTTATGTGTTTTTTGTTTTGAGTCTTTGATCATGTATGACAGTTGACTATGTATTTCCATTGGGTACCATTTTGATATAATGGATTGGTTCATGAGCCTACTTTAATCATATTTTGTCTTCCATCTATATTATAATGCTGTGTGTTTGGAAACATGAATGGAAATCTTTAAAATTATGTTTTTTTATAAAAAAAAATAAATTATTTAATGTATTTTTTACAACGACCGAGTCATTGAAATCAAGCAGGCCGATTCATTACCGTTTCGGAGTCGGAGTCGGAGTCGATCCTCGACCGAGTCAGAGTCGGAGTCGGAGTTTTAAAACTATGATGTGGACCTGAATGGGAAAAGAAATGAATGGGCTCAAATGAGTGGAAAGGGAGTAATGTAGGTGGTGTTGGGAAGCGGGACCACGCAACCAAAATCGGGTTTTCCCCATGTAGTGCCAAGAATAAAGCTAATGGCCAGTAAAGGACATCCCACTGGACTAGTATACTAGGGTAACCACGAAATCGGGCAATGGAGACAAGAATACAAACCTAACCCACGCGTTTCGTCAAATCCCCACACAAATTCATGCGTAAAAGTGTGAATGACAAGTAAGGAAAACTACTCAACTATACTAATGAAAAGCCATACCTTTGGGGTCAAGAAGTCCGTCTTCAAACATACATTCATAATAGATGGGTGAGGGACCACATGGCTGGCTCAGGTGGCAGAGAAAATGGCACATTGAGCTATCTGGGGGCTGCAAGGGGCTGTTGCCTGCCGACTGAGGACAATCTAGTAGAAAAAAATTCTCCTATATACACTACCCACAGGTGGTGGGTAACAAGAACCACTCTCAAACATCTTGAGTCATTTCATGGCAATGTTAAAAATTTAAGTAAAAGGGATGAAAATGAAAGATAAAGGAGAATGTCACTTTTACTTTAAGAATTTAACATTACCATTAGGGAGCATCTAGGAAACGTATAGGGAGTGTCCGAGAAGCATGGTTCCTCACATAACAGTTCAAAAATTCCAAAAAAAAAAGTCTCGTAGAACTGTGCGAGTGGTTTCTGGAAACATGGTGGAATTACAGTTTGGCTCTGGAGAACTGTGTCGAAACCGCAATTTGGGCTTGTTGAACCACAATTCAGAACCATCACAGTTTTGAAAGTCTAGGAACTGAGAAAAAAGGGTGGAACTGAAGTTCTAAAAATCAAAATCATGATTTTTCCCGAGGATTTCCCGTGGATCCATCTGGGACGCGAGTCCGCCTCCTGAACCAAGGGGGGATGGTTCCTACAACTCTAGTTTCTCCTAAAAAATTATTTATTATTATTTGACTTTTCTCATAAAACTTTATTATTATAATCGAACTCACCTTTGGAAAAAGAAGTATTTTATCACTGCTCTAACTTATGTTAGCATCAACTCAAGTATTCAAGCTTTGTTCTTGCCAAAGAGGGCAAACTAGTGATCATTTACTTTGTGAGTAGTGGATATGTTCAGTGTTGATAATATCAACAACAACAAAATATCAACAAGGGTCCTGAAAACATCTTCTAGGCAATATCAACGAAAATATCGGCAAAATATTGGAAAATATCGGTAAACATTAAAAATGCATAATATGTTCATTTTTTCAGATTAAAAATATCGTCAAGAGGGTGCTTGCCTGACGATATTTTGGGTCATCGCACAAGATTTTGGCGAAATATCGGCAATATTTAGAAAATATCACAATATTTTCAGATATTTTCCGGGCTAAATATCGTTTGCTAGAAAAAGGTTCCTACAACTCTAGTTTCTCCTACAAATGTATTATTATTATTACACTTTTCTCCTAAAACTGTATTATTATTATCGAACTCACCTTTGGATAGAGAATTACTTTATCACTACTCTAACTTATGTTAGGGTCAAGTCAAGAATTCAAGCTTTGTTCTCGCCAAAGAGGGGAAACTAGTGATCATTTACCTTGTGAGTAGTGGATATGTTTAGTATTGATAATATGGGCATCAACAAAATAACGACAAGGGTCCTAAAAACATCTTCTAGGCTATATCAATGAAAATGTCATAAAATATCAACAAACATTAAAAATGCATAATATATTCATTTTTTTCAGATTAAACATATCAACAAGAGGGTGCTTTCCTGACAATATTTTGGGTCATTGCGCGGGATTTTGGCAAAATATTGGCAATATTTTGAAAATATCGTGATATTTCAAAAGAAAAAATATCGTGATATTTTCAAAAGGGAAAATATCACGATATTTTCCAAGCGAAATATCGTTTACCGGAAAATATTGTGATATTTGCAATATTTTGTGAAATATCGCCGATATTATCAACACTGGATATGTTAGTTATGGGGATATCCTAGTTATGTAAGATGGAGCTCAAAGCAAAAGAACACTGCAAAATATCGCCAATATTATCAACACTAGATATATTAGTTATGGCGATACCCTAGTTATGTAAGATGGAGCTCAAAGCAAAAGAACGCTTCTTTCTCCTTATTCATACTTTTACATCTTGGACAAATTATAAAGAATAGATATGTGTCGCCCTTTTCATTAGGGAAGAAGAGTTTTTATAGTCATGAAAGCTATTCTAAGATGATACAAGATGGGGATATGGCAATGTTGTTTTATGCACATGCACCCACTTACAAATTACCAAATCCAACCCAATTTAGGACCTCATGTATGTCTAGCCCATTATTTACACAAATAGGAAGAAACACAAAAATTAAATCAACATTCAAAACAACACTCGATATCGGATTTCTTTTGTTCTTCAAAGTTCACACACTCAAAGTAAAAATTCATTAAGACATATTACTCATTTTTTCTTGACCTTCACATAAAGAACTCTAGTTGAGTGTAATATTCCATCTTCATATCCCATTGTTCCTCAACATTGTCCAACTCAAGACGCTCCAAGATTTAAATTTACGTGTCCCATTCATTGAGATCATTCAATGCTATATATTAATATAAATCAAATTTGTCATTCTTGTCTACAACCTAGGATTACTTTTTCAATAACCAAGAAAATAATATACAAAAAAGTCCCACTAACATGATTGTGTTTCGAGAGTTTAATTACATAAGGTGACTAAGGTTCAAAACTCATAGTAGTTGAGAGGACACACCAAAAAAAAAATTCCAACAATGTTAAGGGATGGTGTGGCCCAAGCAGAGTGTAATCTCTGGGTGATTTTAATGGCTTAAATTCTCCTAAGTTGCAATTTCTTACGCATGGGCTTGAATCCCAAGTTTTTAATGGCTTAAGTGCTCCTAAGTTGCAATTTCTTAGACATGGGCTTGAATCGCAAGTCACGAACATGCTATTAAACAAAAAAAGAAGAAGAAAATATTTCATTAATAGAAAATAAAATTTTAAGAATATAACTTTGTATTTTTAAGTGGCTATTGACAATTAGCACATTCAATAAGTCTAAACATTTACACTACATCCTCATCATGCTCGAGCTCCAAGACGATTGACCATGTGGGTCATTACTAAGTCCCATCGTACACATCAAATAAAATAAATAAGCCTAACACACCAAGCTTTGAGCCAATTGAACATATGAGTCATGACTAGGTACTACCATATTAAAATAAATAAACCCGACACACCATATACACCAAATACCATGTATCCCACTATACACGTTAGTTGAAATGAATAAATAGATAGAAGAGTGATTTTAACGAATAGAGGATGGTGTTTTTTGAGAGAAAAAATTCAAGTTCAATCCCCAATTGCTATGACACTAATGGAGGGAGTAAATGATATTGTTCTATATCTGCATGGAAAAATATGTAGAGAAGCCAAAGGAAGCTAAAGACGAGGTTCAGCAAGGAAAAACAAAGGAAAGAGAAGATATTAAGATAGGAAGGAAGACAATGTAGCGGGAAAAAAAAAGATCAGTGACTAAATTAAGCAAGAATGATGCTACAATTTATTTATAGATTCGAAAATAAGAAGGAAATGCTCCAATTCATTCATTGATCTCATCATTATGTACTAGGAGAACACAAACTACCCAAAAATTTCATCATAAATATAAATAATCGCATTTGCAAATGGAATATAAACTATCAAATATTTTTTCATTCTAATTGACGAGAGGAATTTGCAATATAAACTATCAAATATTTTTTCATTCTAATTGACGAGAGGAATTTGCAATATAAACTATCAAATATTTTTTCATCTAACCCCAGGAGTAGTAAGACTAAATGTGAAACAAGGTAATCTGCAACAAGAATAACTAAACTCTGCTGCACTCCCCTTTGTTACATGTAATTCTCATTCACCCAACTATAATTCACATGAATATATTTCATTTGAGGATCAAAAACATGCAATATGTGGAACTGGGACTATAATCATTCCGTTTGTTTCTTGAATTTTAAGATTATTGGATTTGTTGCTTGAAGCTTAAGATTATATAGACACCCTAACATGGAACACACATTGTTGTTTATTCAGACAATTTGTTTGTTCGAAGTCCCTTTTTCGTCTATGTTTCGTTATGATTGATTTAGAGAGCATTGACATGTAAGCTAATCCTCATTGCTATTTCTTTTATCACTAAATTTAGAATAGCCTTTGTATTTTTAACTCCAAACAATTACTATCATCTACAACACAAGCAAGGCAGAAGATATTGAGGAGCAGCCGTAGAGTACCCTTAAAAACAATGTTCCATAGCAGTAGTGCTCATTCCTTCCTTTACAGTAGTGCTCGCTCTTCGCTTTCCAGTATCATCTCTATATGTATGCTAACAGGGATGCTGGAAGGAAAATTCCAAGGAAAGCACTATTAGCCCATAAAAATTTAAAAATAAATTAATGAACTATTTACAAAATGCAATTGCTTTTAATTTAAAGAAATCAAATGATAATAACACGACTTATAAGCACATAGAGGGATGTGTTGGGAAGGAGCTGCAGTGTACCTTGAATACCTTTGTAGAATATTATTCCTCCCTTTGCACTGATGCCATGCAAGTTCTCTATATAGTTGAAGAAAAGTTGGAAACAAGAACTAGATAAACAAACCAACAACATTAACAATAAAAGTCTAGAAATAATTAAGGTTACTAAAGTGAAAACCAAAGAATTAGATATGGAAATTGCTGTTGATATAAGAAAATGAAATTTCCGTTGCCTAACCCATCCAATCGGAAAAGGAATGGAAATTGTGTTGGCCAATATGCAGCAACTATCGAAAAGCCCAAAAATAAATGCCTCTGATCTAGGAATTTTCCGTTTCTGCTCTTTTTCAGTAACTTCTCCCTCTGTGCCTTGCGCTCTTTCTCTCTAGCTCTCGGACGTTAATCTCACATCAACACCAGACACAAACACAATAATAATTGATTTTGCCTCGTACAAGCTAAATCAATATTGTGAAAACTTTCTAGATAACATCAGAGAATAAATTATGAAAAAAGATAGATGCTGACCCCCGAACGCCACTTTGTGAAATAAAACAAAAGCTCATGGATCAATTAATTAAACAACAAAATGCACTCCAACTAATTCTTCCCCTTCTTCCACCTATATCTCTTTAATTGCTGCCCCTGCCTATGTTGTCCATGTTCTAACTCTCGGTTTTGCTGCTTAAACCATTGATACTTGCTCTGATGTTTCTCGTCCTATTGCTGGGGTTTCTCGTCCTTGCTCAGAGTAAGAAGGTAATATTGCTTCCGTCGCTTCATTGAAATCTGGAACTAGAGGATATCAAACTATGGCGTTACGCCTTGGGCTTTGCTAGTGCCTTCAGAGTGAATATTATTAGTGCCTTTAGAGTGCTTATACTTATTAGTGCTTATTATGTCAATATCTTTATGGATCGATGCTATAATCTTATTAGATTAAGCAAACTCCTAAAGGAATTCCATGAGTCAATTTGAAAAATATGGGCATCTTTTGAGGGTTGCCCACTCTTTTGGTGTAGATGTCATCGATATCAGACACCCACCCTTAGATGATGGCAGAAAGCCCAAACAATTAAAGGAAAATACTCGTGGATTTGTTTCAAGGGCAGAGTGTATATGTTGGACACTGGATAAAAAAACGTTTTCTTGTAAATCTCAGTTAAAGAAACTACAACACTCAAAATCTATTTCTAAAAATAAGAAATAAAATGGATGATAATTAGAGCATCGAATTGGAGAGGAAAAGGGCTCAAAAAAACCTAAGCAGAACTGACAGCTACCTAATGGAGAAACGACAAATAACAGATGGTTATGAATCTTAAGTACCGCTGACCACTTGAATTGTTGTTACCGAGCCCGCCCAGCCATGCCCCATACAGTAATATTTTCTTCATGTGGTCACAAATTAATATCAAAAAATCACAAATCATAACTCAAATTTTAATTGACAAAATGATTTACAAATGCAACCAAAACATATCTGTTAAACAGACATGGACAACGAGAAAGAATAGGAAAGATAAAGCATGCATTACATTTTTATTAACAATAGATGTACATTTATAGTACAATATGGTGACCGTTGGGATTCACATCCCAAGGTCCCTTGGACTACTTAG